>QJNZ01000046.1:0-209130 GCA_004155055.1 Monosporascus sp. CRB-8-3
TTTAAAAAAAAAAAAATAAAAAAAAAAAAAAAAAAAAAAAAAAAGTACGTAATGAAAAGAATATAGTACGTAAAAACCCCGGCGATTTAGATAATTTATTTTTAAACTTATTTAAAAATTTTCGAAAACGGAGAAGCCGTTATAATAATTCTCTTAATCTTCTTAATAATTTTAAGTTTTAGCAAGTTAAATAATTTTTACGGTAATAATAAATTAGACTTTAATCTCGAAAAACCTTATCTCAAAAACGATTATTACGTAATACCGATAAGCTTCGACCCTAATAAACCTTAAGTCCGTATAAAATAACTACTTTGCAACCCTTCGCCAGTTTTATAACTAAAAATATCAGATATCAGGTAGAAAAAAAGGCTAAGAATTTCAAACTAACCACCCTTTTCAACCTCGATTAATTTCAGGGCTTTTTAAACTCCCATTAATTAAAATAATTAAAATATACAGGCCAAATCCGAATATAAAGTCTCAATATTTCATACTTCCGGAACCTTAACGGATATAGTTTCGATTACGTTATTTAACTTAAATTAAATAATCGGCCGAATAAAATATATTAATATCTTTATCGATATTAATAACTTTTCCGAAAGAAATCGGGTTTTATTTTTAATTTTCGGATACGATTTAATTTAAAACAGCGGAAATAAACGATTTTTATTTAAATTTATATTAAAAAATATCCGGCTTATAGAAAAATTATTAATAAAACTAGAAAATAACGATAACGGGTTTAAAAGCGTCGAAATTCAACTTTTAAATCAATATAAAGAAAATTACGAACGATAATATATCCGGTTATTCCGGATTATAAAAACCGTTTAAAATTCCATTAAAAATAGTCGTCGATAAAGGCTTATATAAGTAAATAATCTGTAAAAAGATTAAGGCTTAATAAAACTTAATAACCGACAGCATAATTTATACATTTATTTAATTTAGTTCTGCGATTACGTCTCCGTTAGGGAGAATTTAAAACATATAATAAAAATATAAATATATTAAAAACGATTTAATTATTGATAAAATAATGAAAACTATTTAATAAAATAAATTACTTAAATTCTTTAAAATAACTTTATAATTTTAGCTTTTAAAAAATTAATTATAAGAATAAAATAAAGTTAAAATAATTTAATTAGTTACGTTTCGCTAAAGTTATTATTAAAACGTATAAAAACGCGTTTTTAAAAGTAATTATAGGTATTAAAAAACGAAAATATTAAGAACTTTTAAGAATATTTACGTAATTATAAATAAATTTAAATAAAAGTCCCTTTAGAAAAAGTTTAATAAGATTATATATAACGGAGGAAATCCCGTATAATTTAATACGAAGTTTTAAAAGTTATTATAAAAAATTAAACTTTATAATATAAAGTTTAAATTAAAAGAATAAATTATTATATTCCTTATTATTATAAAAGATTACATTAGTAACTGGTATAAAACGATTTAATTAATATTTAAGTAAATTAGTTACTTTTTCTAGTAATTAATCGACGACTTTAATAACAAATTTTATATCCGTTTTAATAAAAAGAAAAACAGAAAGTTTTATAATGTTTAGAAAAGTAAGAGAAAAAGTAATAATAATAATAATAACTTCCGAGATAATAAATTTACATAGAATAAGAATAAAAAGTTACTTTATTTTAATTATAATAAATACGGGTATTTAGTAAAGGATTATTTTAAGCCGTAAAAGACGAAAAATAATAAAAGAAAAAAAGAAAAACTTAGTTAACGTTGGGGTAATAATAAATAAAATTATTAGGGTAATAATTTTCGTTACGTTTATAACGATAATAGGAATAAAAAACAATTTATTTTTAATAATTTAAAGAATTTATATTAATTAAATAGAAAAACCTTTAACATTTATGTTGAAAAATAATACCTTGAAAACTTTATGTAATAGTACGATAAAATAATTTAAGAAAAAGCTTAAAAAGTTTTAATTGTTAAATGTAACGGCTAGGCTAGTTAATTAATTATTAAACTAAGTTGTATGGTTTATATTAGCAGTCGTATTACGGGATCTGAGTAATAAGGGTAACTTAATTACGGTTGGTAATATTAAGGATATTTTGGGTAATTAAGTTGTATTATAAGCTGGTATTATTTAAATTATAAAATTAAGGAGCGTATATATTTTTTCTGAATTATTATAGTTCGTTACTGTTTAACTTAATCGTTTCTAAGTAATAATAAGGGGTACTTTATTATACTTACCGGTGCTTAACTTTATTTTTACTGAGCTTTTCCGTTTACGTAATTTAACTTATTTAGGTTTTGTTTCGGTTTATTGGGACCGTTTCCGGAACTTTCCTTTTATTAGGTCGTAATACGATTTCCCCTTTTTTAAGATTTTGTTTTTAAAATTAACTTTTAAGTAAATGTTTTTTTTAAATTTTTTAATATATTTAGTCGTATTATTAAGTTATTTAAATCAGCTTTTTTTTTTACCGTTCGCTGTAAAAATTTTCTTTTAATTTTTAACGAGTTTAATTTCGAAGTTATGTTTTGTTCTTTATGTTTTAATAGAAATTGGAAATGCGAAATAATGGAAAATATTTCCAAATATAAAGCTTACGTTTAGCGCGGTTATTTTTACGACGGAAGTAATATTTTTTTTTTTCGTTTTTAGAAAATATTTGCGCGGAAAATTAACGGTTGGAAAAAAAGAAAATATTTGTAGAAAAACGTTTTTTAGAACTTTAAAAACGTTATTAAGAAAAAATAAAACGTGATTAGCGAAAGATAAATAAAATTATTACGCGATTAATCCGGTTATATAAGTAAAAGGTTTTTTTTCGTTTCAAAGGTATGAAAATGGTATAACGGGAATTGCAATTTTTGGAAAAATTAAAGGAACAAAAGCGGTTAGAAGTGGCGAACGTATCTGCCGTTATTTAAATTTCTGGTTTAAATTACTAGTCCATTCCTGAAACGACCGATTAGCTGTTTTTAAATAATATAAATTAAGGCGGTTTTAACCTCGATAATTCCGGCGTTATTGGTAAAAGTTTTTTAATAGGTGTTAAGCGTTAATAAAATTTTTGGCAGGTTTTTAAGTATTTTCGGAATTTAGGTAACTTTTGCATTTAATTAGGTATTGGGTAAATCCTTTTTTTTTCGTATATTAAGTATTTTTTTAACTTCGTAAATTTTTTTTTTATTTTTTTTATTTTTATGTTATTTTATGCCGTATATATTTTAATAATATTTGTTATTAACTTAAATAAGGAAATATAAAAAATTAGATAAAGTTTAACTTTAGGTGGTAGTTTTAGTTGATAGTTATTTTTTGAAATTTTCTTAGTGATTTTGTATAGGCCGATATATTTGAAATCGAACTTTTAGTTTGGTTATTTAGTTTTAATGTTTTTGGTAATTAAATAAACCATTTTTCCTTCCGAGAAGGTTAATTTATTTAATTTCTTCTGGTTATAATATTTATTTATTTGGTTACGTATAAATTAGAATTTTGTTTTTATTTTTTAATATAATTGTTTAAGTTATTTTAAGGTAAGAATTATTTTGATATTAATTGGTTTTTCTTTATATTTTTTTATAAATTTCTGGGGTGAAATTAAAATTAATAATTGCTGGAATTGTTTTAATATTATTATAATAATTAGTATTATAAGTTAATTATACGACAGGTAATTTTTTAATATAATTAATTTGTTTATAGTTAATATAATATCGTAAATATGTTTTTAACGTTTAGTTAGTTTGATTTATTTATTTATCGGTTTATAATTTAAAAACGTTTAATAATATGTAATTTAGGCCGAGTTATATTATTAAGTTTTATTAGAATTTCGATGTAAAGCTTATATTTTTGTTTAAAATAATCTTTGCTGGTAACTTATATATATTATTTATTTGGCATTTATTTTTTCGTTATAAGGTAAAAAATAAAAAGATTTTGTAAATTGGATAACGATTACAGAGATATTGTTATAATATATATTTGTAATTAAGTTGTTTAATAAAGGAAATTTCGTAATAAAGTTAAATATAATTAAATTTTATAATCGTTTAACGATTAGTAATAATTATAATTTTTTATATAATTTGTATTATTTGGCCTTTATTTTAGTAGAGATATTATATTGTTATATAATTTTTTATATAGTTAATTTTATTTTAAGAAAATAATATATTTATGGTAAACGTTTTAGGGTTTTGTAAATTTTTAGGTATCCGTGTAATTAGTGTTCGTATATTTATTATGTTAGGTTTTTTTGATATTTTTTTGGTATATAGATTTTATTTGTTTTTTAGTTTTCGGGTAAGTTATTATAATATTATCGTATTTTTTAGTGTATATTTGGTATAGATATTTTAATAGTATTAATATATCGTTATTATAGGTATTTTTTTAGCGTCCAGTTAAATACGGTTTGTTACATTTTTATTTTAAAATTTTCCAGATTTAGTTATTTGTTGAAAGCGTTTGTTTTGTTATTTTTTAATCTCTTACGATAAATAATACTCTTATTTCGAATCAGAGTGTCGGGGCCCCACTTAGCTTTTAAATCACACACCTTTTTTTTAACCTAACGTTCAACTTCGAATATGCGCTTTAAAGCGATATATACAACAACCAGAAGGCTCCCAATTGGCAGCTATATATCATTATGTAACCCTCGTCGAGGGTTACATTTTAATCCCAGATATACCTTTATAACTGCTGTATTCGAAAAGAAACAGGTTTTTAAATAAGATTTTTCCATTTAAGCTATATATATTCTTATATAACTTAATTAGTATAATAGTTATAAAGGTGTATTCGGTATGGTTATGTAGCTCTTAACAAGAGCTACATAACGATATATGGCTGCAAATTGGAAGCTTTTTGGTTGTTAAGATATATTGCTTTCAAGCCCGAAATATCCAAAACTGATAATTTAAACGATTTCGAAGTTGTTTGTTGTACGTAATAGCAATTGGAAACGCCTTTACTAAAAAAGGCTTAATAAGGGTTAGAATTATTAAGTTAACCGTAGGGAATTTTTATTAAAAAGGTTTAGTGCAGGGTTGTTTTTAGTTAACGCCGTATTAAGCCGGTTTTAATAAGGGCGTTTTTAATTGTTATTACGTATAACAAGCAACTTTAAAATCGTCCAAGTTATTAATTTTGGATATTTCGAGTTTTAAAGTAATATATTTTAATAACTAGAAAGTTTCTAATTTGCAGCTATATATCGTTATGTAGCCTTTGTCGAGAGTTACATAACTATACCGAATGTACTTTTATAACTATCATACTAATTAAGTTATATAAGAATATATATAGCTTAAATGGAAAAACTTTATTTAAAGACCTGTTTCTTTTCGAATATACTAGTTGCAAAGGTATATCCGGGATCAAAATGTAGCTCTTATCGAGAGCTATATAATGATATATAGCTGTACTTTAACAGCCCTTTAGTTGTTAAGATATATCGCTTTGAAGCCCGATGTATTTAAAATTCGCGGTTGTGTTGTAAAAAAAGTGTATGATTCAAAAGCTAAGTGGGGCCCCGACACGTTGATTCGAAATGACAGTAACGTAGTCGAATTTTGAGAGGTATTTTACGTAACGTAATTGCTGTCCGATTAATTTTTTGGTGGTTACGAAATAAAAAATATTTTTATGGTTTGTATATATTTTTATCTGGTATTAGTTTTTTTTAAAATAGTACTTAAATTTTTTAAAAGCTTTAATAATAATAAATTTTTTTTTATCGTAAATTAAATAATTTAGTTCGGTATTATGTAATTTGTAAAAGTAAAAAATAATAACATGTAATTTTTATTATTATTTCGTTAGTAAATTATTATTTTTAAAGTAAAGTTTAAAACGTCGGTTTTAAATTTTATTAGTTTATTTAAGTCGTACATTATTAAAACGAGTTTGTTAATAAAAGCGTTTTTTAGTTGTTAAAAGGTTTTTTCTATAGCTGGAGTTTATACGAATCGTCGATTTTTCTTGGTGAGTTCCGTTAGTAGTATTGCGATTTTGCTAAAGTATTGTATAAATCGTCGATAGTAATTAATAAGCTTAAGGAACGTTTATATCTTAATAATATTAATAAGTATTTTTTAATTTTAAATTACGGTAATTTTTTTAGGGTTTATCTTAATATATCTTAGTGTGATAATATATTTTAAGTATTTAATTTTTTAAATATGGAAAGTATTTTTTTTGCGTTAATCAAGAAATTAACGTTTTATAAAATTTATTAAACCTTATAAATATATTTTGTATATTTTTTTTTGTTTTCGAATAAATAAGAATGTCGTCGAGGTAATATATAATACAGATATTAAGGTATTTTCGAAATATATAATTAACTATCCGTTAAAGAGTTACTAGTACGTTTGTAAATCCGAAAAGCATAACGAAATATTCGAATAATTCGTATTTTATTTTAAAGGCCCTTTTTTATTCGTTTTCTAAATTAATTCGAATTTAATTATATTTTTTTCGCAAGTTTAAAGCAGTAAATTATTTGGCGTTTTGTAATTAATTTTTAATTTCTGTAATTAAAAGTAATAATGTTTTATTTTTAATAATAATATCGTTAAATTTTCGGTAATTAATAATAAATCATAATTTTCCGTTTTTTTATAAGACGAAAAATATTAGGAATTTTATTAACGATTTGGAACGTTATATATATTTTCTTTGTAATTTGTTTTTTAAATAATTACGAAAAGCGTATAATTTTGTTTCGTTTAAGTTATAGATAAGGTAAAAGGCGGTCGTTTTACCGTTTTTAAAAATTATTTTATAGTTTTATTCGTTATATTGTAGTAATTTCGTATTAAGTTTTTTTCGAAAAAGCTTTTTATATTTGTAATACCGTAATATTACCTTTATTATTTATTTTGGTAGTCTTTCGGGTTATATTTATAAGTTGTTATTTATTTACCGAAATCGAATTTTAAGGTTTGCGATAACGCGTTATATTTTTTTATTATACTTTTCATTTTAAATATATTTTATCTTTTTAAGTAATAAAGTTTTTATCGTAATTTTATGTTTGCATTTATTATTTTTATATATTAAATATTAAGATTTTAAATTCTTTTTATTTCTTTTTTAATAGTAAGTAAACGGAAGTTTATTTAATTAATTTTTTAATCGATTAAAAGGTTATATTAACGTAATTATAGTTTTTTTAGGATTATGTCGTATTTATTTAATAAAATAACGTCGAAATTAATAGTTTTTTTTCGATAAAGGTTTTAAAGTAATTAATTTCGCGTTTAATTTATCCGTCGTTATAAGTAAATTTTAAATTTCGGTATTTTCGATTTTATAAAGGTAATTTCTTTATGGTAATTTTAATTAATTTATTATTTCCGGATTAATATAATTCGTAATTATTATTTCGTCATTTATTATTGCGGTATATTAGTTTTTTTTAATTCGTATTCGTATTATAATAGTATTATCGCCGGTGGTTCCGATTGTTGCGTTTAAAGCTTTTTTAAAGTATTATAATTTAATTTTTTTTTCCGCTTTTTTACGGCTTTTTTATAGGTAACGTTGTTTCTTTAAGGTCCGTAGGAGTTTTCGTAGCGTTTTTTTATTCCGGTTATTTTATGTTTAAAGTTTTTTTAATTGTTTTTTATTTTATATTATTTGTTTTTGTAATTGCTTAAATTGTTATTATATATCGGGTTATTCGTAGGTTTGTTTTATAATAGTTTCGATTATTTTTTTGTCGGGTAATATTGTTTACGAATTGTTATTTTTTTATTTGTTATATTTTTTTTCGTTTTCCGAATCTTATTAATTTTTTTTGGTAAAGTTTTTAATTTTTTCTTTGATTACTTTTTTATTTTTTAAGTCCGTGGTAAAGGTTAATTAGATATTTAAATCGGTAATAGCTTGCTGATAGTATTTTTTTACCGTTTTTTAAATTAATTTTTTTTCCGTTTGGTGGTTATATTATCCGAAATAGCAGAAAAGGTTTTTTTTGCGGATATAATTTTTTAGGCGGTTAACTTTATAATGTTATTTGTTAGTTAATCATATTTCTTTTTTTGCAAATAATCGTAAATGCCGGTATTATTGCTGGTTATTTTTATTAATTTTTTTTAATATATTCGAGATATGCGTTAGTAAATTATTTTATTTTTATTTTTAATAAAACTGGTGTTTGGATTTGTTATAGAAAACGGTATGGAATTTTATGTATCGTTTTGGTTTTTTTAGGTATAGGTTTTTTTTTATTCGTAATATTTCTGTAGTTATTTTTGTAAAGTTAATTAATTTTGTTTTCGTTATTATTTCTTTTGTTAAAATTAGGTAAGTAATTTTTTTTCGGTAAGGGTTTTTTATCTTAAATGGTTTTTGTGTTATTGTGTTACCGTATGCCGTGGCCGGATTATGTTAATTGATTTTTTATTATTCCTTTTTATTTAATTATTATTTTTCGGGTATAGGGTTTTAACCGTTTCGTCGAAGTTTTTTAGGGTATTTGTATTAAAAGGCTTTATATTTTATTTTGTTATAATTATAATATTTAAACTAAGCTTAATTTCGTTACTGGACGGTTTTAATTTTTATTAGGCCTGGTTAAATTCCGTAAAGAGTAAAAATCGTAAAGTGTTTATTTTTTTAATTAGATTTATTAAATTTGTATTATAAAGCGTATTAATTTCGTTTTTTTTATCGTTTTTTAAATTGTCGATTATTTATTTTTATTATTTTTATAATATATTTATTTAAAAAAATTAATCGTTTAAATTTAATTATTTATTTTCAACATCGTTTTTTAGTTTTTTATAAAACATATTAATTAAGGTATCGTTTTTTTCGTTTATTTATTTTGCCTTAGTTATTAAGTTCCGGAATTTTATTACGTATTTAAACGTTAATTTCTTTTATCGTAATTGTAAAATTTTTTATATAGCAATATGTTTTTTATCGGGATTATCGAAATTAGCTTTTAATTTTTTTTCGAAATTGGAATAGTTGGCGAAAAGTTTTTTAATAAATGTTTTTATGTCTTTTTCCGCGTTTTTTAAGTAATTCTTTATGGTTAGTTTAAACCAGTCGAATGCGTTCCCTGTAAGAAATACTACGACGGTAAGGATTTTATTTTTAGGGTCGTCGAAAGCCAGAAACTGTGGGTATATTCGTATTTAAATAAGGAAATTTTAAATATCAGTTTTTTTATTATAAGGTTAAAATTTTTTAACTTTGATTTTTAAAATGTTAAGGTTTTTTCTAGCCGATTTTTTAAGTCGTAATACTTTTGCTTTTAATTTTTTAAGCTTATACTAAAGTTACTAACTAACGGTAATTTTTTTAACATTAAAAGTTATATTAATAATTTAAGTAATTATTTAAAATTTCATAATATTATTAAATAAAAGCTTATAACGTATAACGGTTAAATTAATTAATTAATTATTAAACTAAGTCGTACGGTTTATATTAGTCATTATAATACGGGATTTAATTAATAAAGGTAACTTAATTACGTTTAGTAATGCTAAGGTTGTTTTAAGTAATTAAGTTATATTATAAATTGGTATTATTTAAATTATAGAATTAAGGAACGTATATATTTTTTCTTTATTATTATGGTTTATTATTATTTAATTTAATCGTTACTAAATAATAATAAAAGGTGCTTTATTATGCTTACCGGTACTTAGTTTTATTTTTACTGAGCTTTTCCGTTTACGTGATTTAACTTATTTAGGTTTTGTTTCGGCCTACTGGGATCGTTTCCGGAACCTCCCCTTTGTTAAGTCGTAATATTAAACGCCTTAAAATTCGAGGAGCTTTAGTAGTTAAATGCTTTAAAGCTGAAATAATTAATCGTTTTAAGTTATAAGTAAGCGAGTATTTTTAAAAAATTATTATAAGAAACGTTATATTTTTATATATTTATTCCTTTTATAAAAGCCATTTAAATAAGCTGCTTTAAATTTTAAGAATAAACGTTAATATTACGAATAATATTAATAATTTAAAAAAAATATTATAATAAATAAGAAATTTGGAGTTATTACTTTTGTTAATATTATTAAGTAATTTTTTAAAAGATTAATAAAAAAAGAAACGAAATTGTAATTATCTATATATTATATATTTCTAGCCGGTTTTTAATAGTATTTTCTAAAAAGGTATTTTATTAAAAAAAGTTATGTAAATCGTAACGTTTTAATAACCTTTAATAAAATATAGTTATTAATAATTAACGTTTTTCGAAAAAGATTATTTTTATAGCTTTACGGAAAGCCGGAACTTATTATTAGGGTTTTAAATTTAATAAACGATAAGAATTAGTAATAGGAATACGTATTAAAGGAGGTATCCGATACGGAAAACGGCGATAACCTAATAAATAATTTAAAACGTATATTTTTAAACGTTTTTAAAGATAAGAAAGTTTTAATAATAAAAGAAATTATAAAGAAAATTATTTTTTAGTATTACCAGCTTTGTTATTCTAATACCGAATAACTAGTATAAATTATTAAAAGGTTTATAGTAATAAATTTAAATCTTAATAATATAAAAAGCATTTTTTATATAACGTACGATAAAAGGAAAATACGGAAAATATTATTTATATACTTTTAAAGATAGGGAAAATATATAAGAAAAATTATTTAATATAATATAAAGTTCTTTAAACCTATTAATATCGAAAATAAAAGTTATTTTAATTTTATTATAAATAACTTATTACGTTATAAAAGTACTATTCGTTTAAAAGTAAGGATAAGATTTAATATAATTTATACGTATATATTACGCAAATTACAAAACGGTTAAAAACGTTATTACTAGGCGAAAAAAATAAACGTAAAAAATTCGATATAACGATAATTAAAAACTTTTACGTTACGAAAAGTATCGAATTAATAATTTCTAACGTATATAATTAATATTAAAACGAAATTATAAAACGAAATTATAAAACGAAATTATAAAACGAAATTATAAAACGAAATTATAAAACGAAATTATAAAACGAAATTATAAAACGAAAAATATAATTTTTATAAAATACGTATAATTTTGGTATAAATAAAGATTTTTATATAGTTCTAGGATTTCGTAATAAAAGTAATAACGTATATTATTAATAAGATAAGCTAGTTTACGGTCAAAAATATAATACTAAGGGAATATTTTAAAAACGTATTTAAACCGACTAAATTATATAAACTTAATAACGGTTATCTTTAAGTTTTCGATAGTAAATATATAATCCTAATTAATTAAAATTATCGGACTAGATTAAATAAATTGGCAGATCGTAAAATAAAAGGAATATTATTAAACTATTAAGGGATATATCATTATAAAGTACAAATGTTAAAGGGCGGTAAATTATTTAAAATACCGTATATTACTATTTACGAAAACTTAAAAGATCTAGATAAATTCTTTAGCCTTAAAAACATTATTCGATTACTTTTATAGCCCGTATAAAAACGTTTAAGGTATTATTATATATAAGGCGTAAAAATAAAAAATAAAAATAATAACGTCGTCTTAGAAAACGATACGATTTAAAAAAACTAAGCAGATTAAACGTAAAAAGAAACGCCCGAAAAAAACCGTCCTTAAGTTATACATCTTAAAGGCTTTAAATAAAACCTTAAAGTTAATTTAAAAGTTAAAATTAACTTTAACCTAAAAAGGTAAAGGCGAAAGTAATGTACATACTTTCTATTTTAACTTATTAACGTTAAATAACGATAAAAACCGTTTTAATAGCTTTAAAAATGTCGATCAAGTAATTCGGAATACTTATAAATATAAACAAATAATTAATATATTAAATATTAACGCTTATAAATTATTTACTACCATTGATAACGGCCCATCTCTGAAGGAAACTATAAAAAGCCTAAAATAAAAATATAATTTAAGGTTATTTTAATAAAGAGTAAAAAGAACCTTTCGTACGAAACTTTTAAATTTACGTTCTTTACCGAGATTACCCAAAGGTACTTTATTAATACTAAATAAATATTAAAAAAAATATACGTTTATAAAAAGGCTAAATAAATATAAAGTACGTATTTAGATAAAAGAATTTATATAACGAAAAGAAAAAATTATAACGAAATTATAACTAATAGTATAAAGGTAATTTATTAAAAAATCTTAATATCGTTAACCGCTGTTTTAAAATAATATATACTTTAAATAAACTTTATTAACGTACTTAAACGATAAAGTAAAGGAAAATATTTATATAAAATAGTTTCCGATATTAAAATTTTTTTTTAATACGTATTTAAAGGATAAAAAGGTACATAAGTTCTCCTTTAAAAAGTTAGTAAGTTAATAAACCCATCATACGGCTTATAACAGGCCGGAACTGTTTAATAGGAAAAAATAAGAAAAATACTTACGAAATAAAGTTTTTATCCGTTAATTTCGAATAACGCGATATATTATAACCTTAATATAAAAACCGTTATTACTTTATAGGTAAATAATTTCCTGCTTTTTAACTTTAATAAATAACGTTTTAAGGATATTACTAAAAAAATTATTAAGAACGTCCCAGTTAAGAACTTAAGTAATATAGATAAATACCTAAACGTACGAATCATCCGTTTCTTACGAGTAGAAAATATTAGGCTAAATTAATAATAATATATTAAAAAGTTACTAAAATTAATTATTTTAAATAAAATAAAAAAGGAACCTATACTATTTGTTAAGAATTACTTCAAATATGTTATAAAATATTCTCCCTAGAGGAAACGTAATCGTAGAACCAAATTGAACAAATAAATAGATTATGCTATCGGTTGCTAAGTTTTACTAAACCTTAATCTTTTTATAAGTAAGTTCTTCCGATATAGGAGAATTAATGTAATTTTAACCGGTTAGGCGTTTTATTTTAAGGTAACTTCAAATTACCCAGTTATGCCCTATCGACAACTATTTTTGATAAAATTCTAGACGGTTTTCGCAATCCGGAGTAACCGGATAAATTATCGTTCGTAATTTTCCTTATATCGATCTAAAAGTTAAACTTCGACGTTTATAAACCCGTTATCGTTATTTTCCAGTTTTACCAGTAATTTTTTGATAAGCCGGATATTTTTTAATATAAATTTACCTAAAAATTAATCAACGTATTATATAAGCGAACGGCCTAAATAAGCGAACGGACCGTTTTTTAATATTTTGCGATAACGAACGGAAATAAATTGATTATAACGTAATAAATTAATTTAAATTAATTAGATTTTTCGTCGCTAAACGTTTTTATAACCTTTTTATAAATACGCGTATTATATCCGGGTCTGCTGTAGATATTATATTTTCGTTTTTTCGTCCGAACTTTTTTATAATAATTACGTTCGGCCTTTATTAACTATAATTACTTATTATTACCTTTTTTCTTAGTTATAAAAACCTGTGCTTTCTTTATAGTAAGTATTTTTCTTTCCTGGAAACGTATATTTTTAGTTTTCCGGCGTTTACTAAGGATATAGTTCGTTTCGCGACAGTAGCCGTTTTCCTTTTAAAGAAAAACGTTTTTGTATAAAAACATTAGGTTATTTTTTGTTAAAAGATTAACCGATTTAAATATTTTTGTCGGCGAGTTACCCTGATAATTTTTAATATTTTTTTGTAAATAACGTCCCTATCGAATCGTTTTAGTAATATTTTTAGAAGTTTTCGTAAATGGGGAAATAATAAAGTTGGTAAAGGTAAATAGAGAAACGGTCGGTATAAATATAACTAGAACTTTTAGCTTGGAAAGGACGCGATTAAGATTAAATGGAATAAGTTCCGCTTTTGCAAATCCGGATTTAATATTATCGGTTATTATAGTAACTTTAAACGCGTTATAAAAGCCGGCAATAAAATCCTTTTTAATAATATAAATAATATAACGTTATATAAAACCTTTAATATATAACGAATAAATGCGTTTTAATACGGAAAAATAAGATACGTCAAAAGGTTAAAACCGATAAAAGGAATAGGTAAGTATATAAAATATAATAATATTATTAGTTTTACAGTAATTTTCGAATTCGATTAAATAATAATTTTCGTAATTATCGAAAATAAAAAAACGTTTTAAATTTTTAATATGCGTTTTAATATATTTATCGAAATATTTAATTTATTTTAAACTTAGTTTATTTATTATCTAACCATTTTCGCTTATAATAATCTTTTAATCGGGTAAAAATAAGTTATCGGCGAACTAGCGAAAAAAGTAATTTTTCCCGGGAAAGATAATAAATAAAAGCAAGGCTTAATTTTAAAGATTAATAATTTGTATTATTATAAATTATTTTTTATTTTTTTATTGCGTTTATTTAAGTTTTTTACGTTTTTCGGTATTTATAATTACCATATTTATTATTATAAAAAATTTTATTAAAAAACCTGTTTCGTCGAAATTATAAATATTTTTTTCCGTAATATCGTATTTCGTAATTATAACTCGAATAAGTTTAAATTATTTACGAAATATTTCTGGATTTTCGTATAAAACTTTTTGGTAATTTATTTTTCGATTTAAATACGTTTTAAGTTTTTTTTGCCGTTTAATAAAGTTAGACGTTTAATTGGTCCCGATACGTATCGCGACGTACTAGGTAAGTAATAAATTTGCCATATTTTTAATATGCTAAAACCGGATAGGAAACGTTCGTATATCTAGGTTAAAAATTTATTCGATAATCGATTTTTTTTCGGTTAGCATTAATTTTCGCGAATTAAGAATAATATCGGTTCGGGCGCATTTACCGCGATATCGGGCTTTTAAGGTAATTTCGGCAATATCGTATATAAAACTAAGCTTTTTATAACTAAGTTTTTAATTTTATTTCTTAGCTTAAACGGTTAGGTTTATTTTAAAATTTTTTATAAAACGTTCTATAATGTTAATGTTAAGAAATATATAAATCAAGTTAAAGACTTAAAAAGTTAAGAAATTTGGTCCGTTCGCTTATTTAGGCCGTTCGTTTATATAATACGTTATTTTTACCGTTTAAAATTAAATTATATCCGAAAATTAAAAATAAAACCCGATTTTTTTCGGAAAAGTTATTAATATTAATAAAAATATCGATATATTTTATTTGGTCGATTATTTTATTTAAATCGTATAATTTAATCGAAACCGTTTTCGTTAAGATTCCGGAAATACGGAATATTAAAACTTATATTCGGATTTAACCGGTATATTTTGGTTATTTTAATTAATGAAAATTTAAAAAGCCTTAAAACTAATCGAAATTAAAAATATCGTTAAACTGGCGAAAAATCGCAAAGTAACTATCTTATACGAACTTAAGGTTTACCGCAAAAAGCTTAATATTTTTAAGTTATTATTTAAAATTCCCTTTAGTAAACTAACTAAAAAACATAAGATTTATTAAGGTCGAACCTAATCGGTATTACGTAATAATTAATTTCGGAATAAGGTTTTTCGTAACCGAAATATAATTTATCGTTACCGTAAAAAGTATTAATAATTACCATATTCGAAAATATTAGGTAAAATATTAATTAAATTCATTATTAATAAAATTAACTTTTATTTTTAGCTTAGCCTGGATAATATAGCTTAAATCTAATAACTTTATATATGTTATAAAATATAATAATATACCTAGTAAAAAAAAACGTTTAAATTTATAAACTTAATAAAAAAATTCAACTTTAATATTATATTAGCAAACTAAATACAGCATTTATAACGCTAATTTAAGTAAGGTTTATAAGCAACTCGTTACCTAAGTACTAGAAATAATTTAAAAAACTATTAGAATATTTAAATAATATATTAAACATATCTTTTTAATATCGGAAATTATAAAAGAATTATTTATATTATAAATATAATAACTTAAAGTTATTTTGAACAATAAATATCAATTTTATAAATAACTATAAATTAGTAAACTTTACGATAGGCTATATATTTCTTATAATTAAATCGTTTACTTTATCAATTTCGAAATTACAGAGTATTATTACTAAATATATTACGGAAATAAAATGCGTAAAGGCGGGAAAAATAATTATAAAGGTAACTAAGATTAAAAACATTTTAACAAGATTAAGGCTTATACTTAAAAGTTTTATTCTTATTTTAAAAAATAACATAACTAAACTTAATTAAAAAATGTTATATTTAAATTAAATACTATTACATACGTTAAGAAATTTAAAAAGAAAATATTAACTTCTAATATATAAAAAGTAAAAATAATCCTGCTAACAGATATATAAAGCTTTTTAATAAGGCAAACTTCGAATAGTTTATAACTAACTTAAAATTTAATTAAAGTAACTGGCAAAAAAAATAGTCCTATTAAATTTCTTTTATACGGGAAAAAAGGTTCCCTTATTAAAACTTATTTTTCGTTATTAAAAGTAATAACCGCGGTATTTTTCTTACGATTACCCGAAAATATCCGTTTATTTATTAATTTTAAAGTTTTAATGTTTTATAAAATTACTTATTTATATATATTTATAACTTTTTACGTTTTCTATATTTAAAGGTGTTAATATCTTATATATAATTTATAGCTAGTTAATATCTTTTAATTACTAGAAAAAAAACTTTTATTTAATAACCTTTTATAAAAAGAAATATAAAACGTAACGATTTTAATTATTTATTAATATTACTGTTAAAAAATAAATCCGATTTTTAAAGCTATAAAACTTTTTACGTAACTAGTTAATAAATATAAAGCGTTTTCCTATATTAACGCCTAGCCTAATTCGAAATATTTCGAAAAAAATAGGCCCCGTATTCCGGGACGGTTATAAAAAAATTATAAACCGAAAAAGGCGGTGTTTTAATTCAATAATTAATTACGTAGCCCTATTTTAAATAAAAATAACAAAAACGAAAATTTAAATCTTATATAAAGTAAAAATTTTAATAACTTATAATGGATTTTTTTAAAATTTTAAATCTAATTTTAAAAAATTATATAAACAAAGTTACTTAACGCAAAAGGGCGTATTAGCAATTAGGGCTTTCAGGTACCCGCGATTGGTACGTCTAGGCTGCAGCTGTTGCCTAGAACAGCCTTTATCTAAAAACCATCCTTTGTACAGCCAAACGTATATATAAGGGCGATTGCCCCCAGATTTCTTCAGTCTTTCTTAGAATAACCATGCGCTATTCGCCAGATTCCTGTATTTGATTACTGTAACTGCTGACAATATTAAAATATTATAACTTTTCTAAATAAAATAACGCGCATTTTAAGTAACTAATTTTCTTAATTCTTTATAGTTTATTAATTAATTATAGTACGTATTTAAAGAAAAAGTTAAACGTTTTATATTAAATACGGTTTTTTATATTTTATATTCGTTTCGGATAATATAATTTTAGTATGGAATGTAGAAAAGGTTTACGTTTATTTCTCGAAAAATATTTTCGTTTTTTATTGCTATTTTAAATTAAATAATATAAAATAAGTTTAAAATTATTTCGACTTGATTTATCGGCGTAATAATCGTAATAGTTATTCAGGTAAACGTTAACAGAAATAATAAATTAAGAAATAAAAATAGTTCGAATATAACGGTTATATAAGGATAATTAATTTTTTATTAAAAAATTTATTTTCCCCTAATTTATACGTTTTTTATAATAATATTTTTCAATTTTCTTTTATTTAGTCGGTAAGTAAGTTATTCCGCTAAATTTTATATATATATATTAGGTAATTATTAACGTAATTAAATATTTTAATTTATCGAAGTACCTTTTAGATTTTTTTTACAACGTATAACAAGTTGATTTTTAAATTTTTAATATTATTTAAAAAAGTAGTCTTTTTATTAAATTATACGTTTCCACTAGTAATAATTTTATTAATTGATAAATTTCAAATTTCGTAAATGTTCGTAAATCGGTAACGGATAAAACAGGTAATTTATATTCTAACATTTAATTTTCAAAATCGTTATATTTTCTTCATAGCGATATTTATTATAATGTAAGTTATATAATTATATATTTAAAAGTAAATTTATTTAAGTGTTTGATTATATATTATAACGCCGGTTTTATAAATCAAGTAAATATCATACATTTTATATATACTTATAATAATATATTATAACTTTAAAGATATATACTATTAGAAACCAAAATAACTTAACGTTATTTTATATTATATTTACTTGTTTAAATTATATTTTTTAAACGTCTTATATCTCCTTTTTAAACTTAAGTTTAATATTAAAAAGATGCGATTAAAACATATTTTAAAGTTAATAACCTTTTAACATTTCGTTATCGTATTCGAATATTTATAAAAAAATTTATCCTAATTTTTTAAAAGGTTTTAAAAGTACCGAAACGTTACGATTAATATATTTTGCTTTCGGTTTTTAAGGTAAATATCTTAAATAAAGCTTAAGTATTTATCGGTAATAAATATAACGTAGATAAATTTTTTTCAGGTTTTCTTCGAAATTTAAAAAATTATTAACGATTTTTTTATTTTAATCGAAAAATTCCTTTTTTTAGTTTGCGGCATATTAGCTTTTTAACCCTTGTTTTACAATATATTTAATATTCGATTATTATAAGATTTTTTAGATAAATTCTTTTCGTATACCATTATAATTAGACTATATTTAGGGCGCTAAATATTTTAATTTTAATATTAAATTATACTGCTACTAATTCGTAACAATTTCGCTATATATAAATTAACGTTTTATCTATAAATTATTAAAGCTATATAAATAATTAATACGGTAATATTTTCGATAACGAATAAAATAAATTTATTTACGAACCTAATAATTATATAATTATACTTATTTTAAATTTAAATTTTTTTATTATTCTTTTATTAATATCCGTTTTTCTAAAATTACGAGAAAAATATCAAATTATATCCGTAACTTTTGTAATAGGTTATATCGTATAAACGTAACGTTTTCGTATCATTAAAGCTTTAAACTATTATATTAACTTTTCTGTATTTTTTAATCGGTACGAAGTTATTACTTACCTACATTCCGTCGCTTTATACAGTTGGCTTGAAATTTAAAAACTTATTACTAAAGTTAAAAATACATATCGTAAATCTTAATTTTAAAATAAATAAATTCTTTAAAACATAAAACGTAACGTTAATTATATTACGTTAATTAAAAATTGAAAAATTGATTAAAATTTATTTTATTTCTTATAAGGATTAATTAATCTTTTAAGTAATTAACTCTTTTATAAATTTTAATAAATGTTTCATTCTTTTTTTAAAGATTAATTGAAACTAATTCGATTATTAACGTATATAATTACCTTATTATTAAAACGGAAACCTTTTAAGTTTTTATTAAGAAATGTATAAAAGCATTAGGATAAAGTATAATAGGCGCTTAAATAGGCGTTATAATAAATACTTTATATATTCGATTTTATCGTTTTCGTTTATTTCTGTTTCGGTCCGTTTAAAACTTTTTATAACCGCTACGTTTCGACTTACGCTTTAAGGCCCTTTTTCTTTATAAAAGGTTAATATCCTTAATATCTTCCTAGTTGAAATTATTTTAATTAAAAGAACCTATAAAAATCCTTTAAAAAGTCGAAAACGTTATCTTAATATTTCGTAAAGTAAATAAGAAATAAATTAACGTCTAATAATTTAAAAAGTTAGTAGTTACGTTTTAATAATTAACCGTACCGTTATTAATTTCGGCTTTCTTTATTATGTAAAAAAATAACTATTTAGGTTTTTATAATTAAAATTAAAATTATATATAAGTCGGTAACTTAAATAATCGTTATTTTTAAGTTATTATTTCTTATTATTTTCCGATTTACTTAGTTAACTTTTTCGTTAATTTCGAAATTTATTATAAAATTTCGCGATATTTACGTTAAGTATTATTTATAAACTTGCTATTATACACCTTACCGGATTCGGCTAAAATAACGTATTACTTCTTTAAGTTTTTTCCTAGAAAAAGATTCGGTTTTTAGTCCCTGAAAATACCGACTATAAAACCTATTTTGTAAGGTTGTTAATTTTCTTATAAAAGTTTTAGTACTTTCGATTTTCGTAAATATACGTTATAATATCCTGGGTATAAACTTATCTACTTTTTATCGTTATTTGGAAGGCATTTATAGTATAATTCGTATAGTTAACTTTTTCAGCTTATATAGTTCCTTCGGAAAAAAAATTAACTACTCGTATCGTTATTTAATAAACTAATTTTTTCGAATAAAAGGTTATATTAGGTTTTATATATTCGATAAGCTATGTATTATCTTAATTAAAATCGATATAACGCTAAATATTAAACCCGTACGTTTTAAATTAAAATTCGTCTTTAAAGTAATTTTAATTTTTAAGTTTTTTGTAAATAACGAGGGACGTCGATAGTACGATTATTGTTATAAATAATAAGGTATATAAGTAATTGTTATTAATATATAACTTGTATCGTTTTAATAATAACTAATTAATTAATAACAACCCGAATTAAGGGAATAAGATTTTTACTTATTAAATATAAGGAACATTAATTATGGTATATTAAATAACTAGTTATAAACGCTTTAAAACGCGTATTTCTCCTTTTATAGAATTTAGTTACGGAACTTATATATTTCGATTAAAGGGAGCCTTTCGTATATAGGGTGCTAACGCACCCCTTACTAGCTGCTACAAATTAATTAAATGCTTTTTTGTAAGTGTACGTATTATATTAAGGCTTGTTGCGGACGCCATGTTGCTATTTCTTCCTTCTAACTCGCTTACGACGGATTACCTCCCGACGCGTCCAAGTTAATATTACCTTTATTCCGTAAAAACTAAAGCCGACCGATTAGAAAATAACTATTAACCGAATCTTTAACCTATATACGCGAGCATTTCCTGTCCGGCTTTAATACGTTAAATATATACGTCGAGAAACGTATTATATAACGTATTAAAAGGTGCGTTACGGGGCGTGTTGCGGTGCCCGTCGGTGTGTGGCGGGGCGTGTGGCAAGGTGTATAGTAGAGCGTATGGCAGAGCGTATGGCAGGGCGTATTAGGCTTAATTTAGTAATAATTCGATACTTACGTAATTAAATAATCAAAATAAACGTTTCTCAGAAAGATAAATATTTGCTATATAGGACGAACAAGTTCTTTTAGCCAGCAGAAAGATTCTGGCAAAGAATTGCTATTAACAGCTGCTAAAGATAGTCGGTCGTATATAAGTTAGGAGAAAGGAATAGTAATATGGCGTTTGTAACGAGCCTTAATATAATGCGCATGCTTAGAAGAAGGTTGTCAATATAGTTAGTAAGGAAGTATTCGATTAATTTACGTTAATTTAATATATTATAATTAAGTTATTTAAATTAGTTATTATAAAATGTCTCAAAGCGCGTAATTCGGAAATATACGCAAATAGGTAATAAGGTACGTTATAATTAATATTTTCTTATGTTAAATTTTATATAATAATAATTATTATATATAATATAATTAAATTAAATAATTAATTTAACTTCTTAATCGTAATACGTTATATATTTTATTTAATATTACTATAAAGCTTTTAATATTTTTTATATAGTATATTTATTAATATATAAATTAATCATTGTTACTTGCGCAAATTAAATCGTACTTAAAACTTAAAAACGGAAGTTAATTTAATTAAAAAAGATTTTCTAGATTAATAGTAATATCGATAATCTTAGCTTATCCGATAACTTTAAAGGTATAAAGTATTATTAATATAATAATCTTTGTAAAAATTCTACGTTTCTGAAATTACGGAACATACTACCTGAAATTAATAATAACTTAAGAAAATAGGCTAATTAATAATAATTCGAAAAGCTATAGAAATAATCGAGACTGGCAAAGGTTAGCAAAGACTTTTATACGTACTTAAAGTTTATTTTAAGGTTTACTTTTAAGGTTTACCTTTAAGGTTTATCTTTAAGATTTACTCTTAAGGTTTACTCTTAAGGTTTACTGCGTAAAACTTGTCGACAACTACGTATATAATCCTTTAAAGCCGATATTAATCGAAAAAATACGTATTTACGAGATCTTAACAGTCGGCTTTAAAGTAAAGCTTTACGGGATTATAGTATATAATCTATTTGAATTATAAAAACTATTAATTAATTATCGTATCCGATAGTATTTGCTATAATATTTATCGTATAAAGTGTATCGTATAATAATTTTCTGTATATTTAGCTTAGCCTAGAAAATAATGCTTAAACATATATCAACCTTGCATTAACAAATAGGTCGAATATTCTTTTTATCGCTTTTTTAAGAAAACTTCAAGGCTTAAAAACGAAAAAAAAAAAGAAAAATAATTATTATTCTCTTTAAAACAAGGGTTTTCTTCTTACCCAAGGAAAAATGTTAAATGATTCGATTAGTTAACTTACTTAATTATATAATATAAAAAACTCTTTTAATTTACTTAAAGTTACGTACAAACGTTTTAAAAAGTAAAATTATAAGATAATAAAAGTCAAAAAAAGATAAGATTTTTATAAGCTATAAGTTATTATAAATAATCCAGCTTACGTTTAATAAAAAGGGGGTAAAAGTTTTAAATCTCCTTAAGTTTAACACTTTTAACGGAATTTCTATTAAGTTATAATTGTTTTTAATTTAATATTTTATATATTTCCGTTATTTCATTATTTAACTTAATACTTTTACATTATAAATTAAGTTTATATTATAGTTACTTATTAGAAATAGGTTTATTAACTTAAAGCCAACGTTAAAAAATATATTACTAGTTCGGTTAAATAACGAAACCCAAAAGAATTTCAATTTATAATAATTACGAAAAATTTAAAAACGTATTAAAAAAAGTTTTCGAATTAATAAACGAAAAGATGAAAGCGGAAATATAAATCGAACGATTACGATAATAAAGATTAACGTTTAATTATAATATTATTTTATTTAACTGTTATTAGAGTTAAATTAAAATAAAAGATATTATTTACTAAGTTTTATAAAAAGTTTAAAAATTTTAAGAAAAGATATTAAAAACGATTTACATATTTAACTGGTTATATTATAAAGGTAGTTTTTAATTTCTAGGCTTCGCTAAACTTATCCCTCTTATAGGCATCTTACTCTAAGACGACTTCAAACTACCTTATCCCGCTCCTATCCACGTCGATTTTTGTTGAAATTCTAGACGGTTTTCGACATCCGAAATAACCAGGTAAACTATCGCTCGTAGTTTTCTATATATCGTTCTAAAATCTGAATTTCGAAGTTATCAAGCCGATTATTATTTTCCCCTTCTAATTTCGCTAATAATCTCCTTATAATCGTCATACTTTTCGGCATATACTTTTGCAAAAATCGATTGCCGTTACTTTCGTAAATTAAATCGTATCCGAAAATTTAAAACCGAAATCGATTATTTTAAAAAAGATTTTTTAAATTAATAATAATATCGATAATCTTAATTCGTCCGGTAATTTTATAGAAATTATATACCTTTAATAAAACGATAATTATAAATATCCTGTAGTTATAAATTACCCGTATTATATATTCGGACTTACGCGGTATATTATTTTAATTCGTAAAGTCCTAAAAATAACGGAACTACAAAATTAATAAAGATTTAAAAAAATATTAACTTTTTCTACCTAATTAAGGTTTATTACGTTAAACTTAATATTTCTTAAATTATATTGTTTAATTTTACCGAATTAAATAATAAGGATAAAATTTATTAAAGTTAAAACTTATCAGTATTTATGTATTAACAGGCTTTAAAATAAAGCTTTATAAAATTAAAATATTAATTTATTTTAATTATAATAACTATTAATTAATTATCGTATAAATCATATCGTATAATAATCATTTTGTAGGTAAATTGTATTACATTCTTAAAACTGTCCTTCTGTTCTAGGTTCCTTATTTCCAACTTGGTGGGGGAAGAAGCAGCTAGATATAGCTATAGCTTCTTTATCCTTGTAATTCTAGGGCTATATTAAAGCCCTTAATCCTTTTAACGCTCTAATAATAAATCACCACATCTGCCGACATTTTTATATATTTAGGTTAACCTAGAAAATAGGGCTTAAATTTATTCGACCTTATATTATAAAGGTAATTAGAATATCCATTAAGTTTAAACCTTATTTTTTAAGCTAAGTTAAGTATATAAAAACTTATTATAATATATAATTTATATTATAAATATTATATCTAATATTTTCGAATATTATAATTAATTAATAATTCTATTAATTAAAATAAACTAATATTTTAATTTTTAAAAGTTTTAATTTTTAAGTCGATAAAAACGTAATTATAAATAAATTTCTATTTTAATAAATTTTATACCTATTAATTAGATCGGCAGGGTTAAATAATATAATTTAAAAAATGTTAAGTTTTATATAATAAACTTCAAGGATAAATTTTAAAAGTAAACCTTAATAGTAAACCTTAATAGTAAACTTTAATTACATATAAAACGCTGGTATTTTTTGGAACTTTTATTAGTTTTACAGTTCGATCGTTTCTACGGCTAAAAGGGAAATGTTAATAAGATAATTAACTAAAAAGTATTTAGTACTAGGTTACTTTTTCGTATTACATAAGATAATATACCGCGCAAGTCCGAATATATAATACCGGTAATTCGTAACCGTAGGATTTTTAAAAAAGCCGTTTTATTAACGGTATATAATTCCCATAAAATTACAGGATAAAGTAAGATTATTAATATTATTATCGATTTAAAAAAATTTAAAATAATAGATTTCGGTTTTTATTTTTCGAATACGATTTAATTAGCAAAAATAATAATAATCGATGTTTATAAAAGTATAAGCCGGAAAGTATAACGATTATAAGCGATTTATTAGCGAAATTAAAAGGGAAATGAAAAAGGAAGATAATAACCGGCTTAATAATTTCGAAGTTTTAATTTTGGAACGATATATGCTAGAGAATTACGAGCGATAGTTTGCCCGATTACTCTGGATTACGAAAACCGTTTAGAATTTCGACAAGAATCGACGCAGATAGGAGCTGTGAAAGGGATGAGTATAGTAAAGTTTAGGAATTAAGGTAGCAATTTATTATTTAATTTAATTTAATTTATATAATTGCGTTATTTTAACGAGTAAAGATAATTAAGATAAATATTTAATAATACGTTTAAAGAATTAAAAATTTTAAAACGAGATAAATAAATAACTTTTAATTTACGATTAATATTAATAGTTAAAAAATTAATACGTTTTATACTATTAAGTTTAATTCGATAAAGTAGAAGTTATTATAAAGGATTGTAATAATTTTACCTTACTTAACCGAATTCTCGACTATATATACCTAAATCTTTTCCGTAATTTACGATAGTACATTATAATTAAACTTATATGTTTATATAGTTATATATATTTAATATATAACTACTTATAATACCTAAAAATCTTTATCTTTAATATTGGTATTTTTATTTAATTTTTATAATTCTTATTAAATAATATTTATTATTTTATCGTTTTATTATTTATTCGAGAAAATATACGAAAAAAATATAAGATGGAAGTAATATTTAACGATAAATTTAATAACTATATTTATATTTATAAAAAGTAAGTTCGAAATAATACGAAAAGTTCACGTTTATAATATTAGGAATTTTAAAAGCCTAGTTCTTAAACGGGAACTTTAAAAACCCCTTTAATATATAAAAAATAATTTATTTCCACGTTATTCTTAATAGCTTTTACGGTATAGCAATTACCGATATATTAAATTTTATAACTGGTTTATTTTATTAGGTATAAATTTATAAGTTTTTCGATTAATATTACAAGGTTATTTTTGTATATTTTAAGTACTTCTACGGAAAATTTATAAAGCTTAATAATTTCCTCTTCAAAACGGAAATACTAGGATAAATAAAAATTTTAAAGATTTTTAATAATGTTAATATATATATTGTTAATAAAAATCGGGATAATTAAATATTCTTGAAAACTTAGCGGAATCGATACCTATACCGACAAACGAAATAAAATCTTAAGAATTTTTCACGTTAACAAACACCCTAAGGAGGTCGACCTTTAAATACAAAGGTATATTAACGCTTTCGCTAAGAAACCTCGAGTTATCGACTTAAGACGCAAATTAAAGTAACTTTTTAAACCTCTCCGAATCTACGAATAAGGATAACGGTATAATATAAGCCTTTACTTATTTTTCTAAAAAAATAAAAAAAGTTTTACGTAGGTTAAGGCGTAATGCTTATTATGTACGGCCAGATCTTAATTAAGAGGCTTACAAAGTTATATTAATCACGTAAAACGGACGTTAAATTATTTTAGCTTAATATTAAAGAGATTAAGTATAACGGCGTGGTTATCTTTTAAAGTTAAAAGTAGATATATTATCGCGATTTGTACATATAGGCTAAAAAAATAAAATAATAAACCGATATAAATAACTGAAAATCTGCCATTTTCAAAAAGCCTAAACATTATTTTATAATGATACTTTAACTTAGTAAAAGTAGATGTTTTTCTAATATAATAAGTATTATCTTCGGTTAAAGTTAACGACTCATTTAAACGTTATGTTAAAATAATTCGAAATAAAGTTAAAAAAAGCTTAAAAATAATTAATTAAAAATCTATATTTTTTTAAAAAATAATAATAAATAAATAGAACAGATTAAAGTTTACGTTATAAAGTTATTTAACTTCGTAAAGTTAAAAAATAATACTACCGATTAATAATTATTTATCTACTTATATTAAAATTTATACCTTACGTTTTAAGTATTATATTTTCGGCCTAAAGAAACGAATAATATAACTATACATTTAAACAAAATAACGATAAAGCTAACGGTAAACAAGCTATGTTAAACGATTCGCCGGGATTAACTGTTATCCTATAAAACGATATATATAATAATACGAATAATAAAAACGCTATTACTTTTAAACAAATCATAATTGTAACTACTAGCGGGTTTAACGTTAAAAATTATTATGATATAATCGAAAGTTACTTAAATTCCGCTTTATAATTCGAGCTTATACGATTATTTAAAAAGTTATCGTAAATAGAGATAATAATAAAAATAATTACGGGTTCGTTAATATTTTAAACGAAAGGAACGTTCGAATTACCCGGACCGCAAAAATTATTAATATAATTTCGGACGATATAAAAGGTTTAGATAAAAAATTCGATAATAAGATAAAATATACACGTTAGTTAACGACAGAATGATATAAAACTACGAAAAAAATACTAAAAATTATTAATTCGCTTTATAAATTAACAGTTATTCCTATTTTAACGAAAGTAAAATTAAATTAAAACTTGATTATAAGAAAGGTTAAATGTATATCGAAAAGAACGTTATCGATAATACATATTTCGTATATTTCGAAGAAGCCTATTAAAATATTAATTACTATAAATACTAAAAGAAAGGCCGAGTTATTTATGCTAACGATATAATATACAGTACGATAAAACCGATTTATTTACCGATTATTGACAAAAAAAAAATTTAAATAAAAGGTAAGCGATATTTAAAATAATACGATGGGTAAACTTTTTTAAACCGGTTTTAAAAATTATTAACCTTAGCGGAATTAGGTACTTTGTTTTTAATAATAATCATATAATTAAATTTAATTTAAATCTGATATTAAGAAATTATATACGACGAAAAATATCGTAGATAAAAGTAAGCGTTAAGATTAATATTAATGCGCAAGCTGTTAACGTTTATATAAATATAAGAAGTTCGTCGATTTTAGTCGATCGAAAATAAGTAACTCTATAAACTAAAAATGCGAAGATTTTAAAAAATAAACTTATTTACCTTAAAAGTAGTAATTTAAAAATGTTTATAAATATTGAAATAAAATTCGATTTTTATATATAAGGTTAAGTTAAAAGTATATAAATTAACGGCTATTTTATAATTAAGACAAATATAATCGATAACTTCAAGCTAAAAATATTACTAAATATCGAATTTTTAATTTAATATAAAATTAATATTAATTTTATTTCAAAAAGGTTATATTTTCCGATTAATTTTAATAAAGAAATAAAAAACAAAAGCGTTAAAACAGTAATTTTAAAACTAATACGATAAAAGGTTATAACTATCTACGTAATAATAATATCTATTATAATTATAACCCTTATTAAAGTTAAATATAACAACTTAAGTTAATAAATAAAAATAACTATATAACTTCACTAGTATATATATTAACGGATTATTCGGAGGCGATTAACCTTAATAAAAGCTATCTTTTATAATATTGACGCTGAGCCTTTAATAAAAAAAGTTAATACTATATATAATTATACTAGCAATGAAAAGTCTTATTTAACTAATTAGTACGATATTAATTAATAGTAGAAAACCGGTTTAATTCAAAAAAAAGGCTAATAGGGTTAAAAGGCCTATCTATTTATTATAAAAAACGTAAAAAGCCTAAAAACGGCCGAACGTTTAACCACTAACTTTTATACCCCGTTATATAATATAACGAAACCGATAAACGTTCCGTTTATTAAATTTAAAGAGAATATAGTTATTATATATAATAATTGGGTAATTAGCGATAAAATACGTTATTTAATAGATAGTTATAAAGTTTTTCGAAATAAAATTATCTGCCGAAAGGCTATAAGACGTTAGTTATAATAATTTTTTAGCGGGTTATTAGCCTAAAACAGAAGCCAGGCCTATTAAAGCCCTACTAAGTTGCGCTATATTATAGAAATACGAGTACGAAGGTACTTTAAATATTAACGTTAACGATATTGTAATTTTTGTTTTTCCGTTTAGCATTACGTTTTCCGTTAATTTTTAATAGGAAATTAAGATAAAATAGCACGAAAACGGAAAGTTGTAAACGCTAAAATAAAATCGCCAACTCTTACCGTATAGCTGGACTCTGCTACGTATAAAAAACCTTATAAATAAAGTTATTTTCCGCTTTAACGCGTTATTTAATCCGTAAATTAGAATTTACTTTAAGTTATTACTGATAGATAAACGTAAGGTCGAAATAAAACTATTATTACTTGCTTTGTTAAAGTGATTTTTCATTTTCGTATTACTTTAGTTCATTAAGAAATAAGTACAGTAAACGAATAATTATAAGCCCGAATAAGATAAAGAAAAGCCAGGGTTTCGCGGTTATAAATAGTACGATACGTATATTAAAAACTATTTTTTTTTTGATTTATATATATAGTTATAACGAAACGTCGGTCGATACGTATTAAATAGGTTCGGATATTTCTTTATATTACCCGATTATTCACTTTTTTTTTCGCAATCGATAATAAATTATCTATTGAAAATTTCGAATTTAAAATTAACAACGTTAACTTAAGTTACCTTTCGAACGTTATAATAAATATGTTAAATAAATATAATATAAAACTTTTAAACTTTATACTTTAAGATTTAATATTAATATAAATAAATATATCGTAGGGTATAACGGAAAGTCGCTTTTTAATATTATAATCCCGAACAAATCCGATAATATAAGCTTTAAAACTTAAGTTCTAGCTTTTTATAAGTAGTTTTTAGTATAAACAGGTTATTATCTAGGTAAAAGCGGAAATTCTATTAACGTTCTATGGCTAAAAAAAAGAAAAATTATTAAAAAAATATTAATCTATTAAATCCAACTTAACGTAAAAGCATTTCTTTTATAAATAAACTTAAAAGCACTTATAACTTTTCGTATTACGTCTTTTTCGATAGCCTTTTCTTTTCGTTATACCTATTTTTACAGTTACGCAAAAAAGGTTTAATAATAACAGGTACGGTACGAATAAAGTTAGAAATAACGAAGTAGCTCGTCGATTTAAAAAAAACTAAAAATATTACTTTACCTTTTAATTGAACGATAAAATCTCTAATACCTAATAATTTAATAGTTTAATTCTTTAGCATTACAAAAACAGCTAAAAGAAACCCCCCATTAATTCGAAAGAAACCTAAGGCAAAAAACAAATATAAAACCTCTGCCGACAACTTTTTCGAAAATTATACAGAAAAAAGGGTAATAATACCTCGAATTACTTATAAATATAACTTTAACATAAATAGCGTTAATCTCGATAATTAAGGGATGTTGAAGTTTAAATAAAATTATAACATTCGGCGTAACGCAGCTTAGGGGTTTATATATAATTTCCTGCTTTATGTTATCGTTAATAACTATTTTTTTTAAAAAGATAAAGTAAGTTATTATTAAAATCTTACGACGAAAACGTTACGCCTTTCCGTAAAACCCTTGTTAATAAAGGTATACGATGCTTCGGATCATTTTTTAACGGCGGAAAAAAATACTTTAAAAAGCTCTTTTTATATTAATAATATAAAAATCCTTATTAATTAGCACTACAAGGTCTTAAAGAAATCCGTTTTAAGGTATCAGGTTTATTTAGACAACTTTTATCGCAGTACGCGACAGGCAAGGCTTTAAATTATAGGTAATAATACTGTAAATCGGCGGTTAACCCGATAAATAACGTCCTGATACGCCGAATACGATATTACAATTTATAATAATAACAGGTATTAATACTTATATCATAACGCAAAATAGATATAACTAAAGGTAACTTTTCCTACGAAAGCTAATTAAATCAATATAGCGAATAAGAATAAGAGTTACTACCCACCTTTAAAAAATTGTTATAACTAACGTCTTATAGCCTTGCGGTAAATAATAACAATATTTAAAAATTATAAAATATATATCGATTTAATCGACGGATAACAAAATAATTTAAACTAGTTACGATGTACTCGATAAACGTTAAAAATTATTAAGTTTTCGATAAAAAATATAATAAGCTATATAATTTTTTTTAAACGAATTTACTTTTATAATAGTTCTAGTTTTCGTCGTATAAAAAAACCTCGATATATATTACGAAAAAGGTTATATTATAACTAATCTTAAACCGTTAAATAAGATAATTATGTTTAATAGATATCTTTTATCTAATTATAATAACATTATAAATAATAAAATTAATAAGATAGAATTTAACCTTTTTAAGGTATTTAACTTTTATTATTAGTTGCTAATACGTACGGAATACTAAAATCGTATAGTAAATATTTATCCCGGAACATTAAAAGAATATAACGTAATTTTAATAAACTTTCGTAACGTTTTAACTTTTACGTAAAATTTATAAATAAATTATTTTTCGTATATAAACATTTTATACGTATATATAGTTACGATATTATTATTTTTAATACTAATACCGAAATATATATAAAGTATTTATACGTCGTATTAAATATATTTAATAAGATACGAATTTATATTAACGTAAAAAACTTTTTCGTTAACTTTTTACAGTAAAGTGGGGTTGAAGCTGTATAGCTATTATATAGCTGTTGTAGCTGTTGCACCTGTTACAGCTGTTATTAGCTGCAGCTGTTCTAGCTTCTTCTACCTGTTTCTAGCTACAGCACCAAGTGGGTCGGCGATGGTCTATATAATGCCGACCTACCAACCTTTGTATGTAGTCTTTCATAAAACTAAGGAACGCCCGGCATTCTTCTTTCTAAGCTTCTAATTAAGAGGTTCTTGTATATATATACAGCTTTGATAAGCCCTGTTCCAATTTAACAGTCCGCTTACTAAGTTACAATGTTAATAAAAGCTGAATTTTCGAAAAGAATAACTGCATAAACACGTTTAAAAAGTTCTCCTTTTATAATACGTTTAACTTTTTAAAAACTTACCTAGGTATGGCAACCTGGTTACGTAAAAGAATTACGTAATATAATATTTAAAGCAGTATTTCTTAAATATCGAAAAATTAAGTTATTAATAAAACTTAGGGCGTCGGTAATTTTATTTATTAAAATGTCAGAATAAGCGAAATAACTATTTATATTTAAAGTTAAGTTCGTATCGATAAATAAAAAACAGTATAAAAGCAACTTTAAAACTACGTATATATTTAATATATTACTTATTACTACTAAAAAAATAAGCCTTTTTTTAAGTTAAATGTTTATAAAAAGGTTTATAGTATTATAATATTTTAACTAACTAGCGATTAAAACCGTTAAGCTATTCTCGATAAGAATATGTTTAAAAGCGAAGTTAAGTTTAATCTTTTCATATTTAAATTAACTTTTAACGTAAAAAAGGACGGATTTATAAAAGAAAAAATAGTCGCTTTAATATAAGGATATAAAACATTCCGAAAGCTTATTTAATTTAACCGATTTCTAGTTAACGTTTTTATCGATAACGTTTTTAATAAAGAAATTATTACTTATATATCGTTAGTTATTATAGATTTTAATAAGGCTAACTTTAAACCAATTAACGTTGTTAATTATTTGTCGTAATTTTAACTAAAGATATACTATATCCCAAAGAAGTTTAACATAGTACCAGATACGTTATTACGTTTACTTATAGTAGTTTCGGATTACCTCACTAAAATCAGGCCCTATTTTTGCGGTATGGCTGCACCTGCGGCGCAGCTGCGCAGCTGTAGCTAGGGCTTTGAAAAAAAGAACTGTAGCTTCAGGTATGCCGCTAACCGAATTAAAATAGTACTTACAAAAACACCTAAACCGCAAAAATAGGGCCTGATGGCAAGTTATGATTTTGTCAGCTAGCAGGGGGTGCGTTAGCACCCTATATACGGAAAAGCTCCCTTTAATCGGAATATATAAGTTCCGTAACTAGACTGTATAAAAGAGGAGTATATGTTCTATAACGTTTATAACTAGTTATCGAATATAAAGTAATTAAATATCCCCTATATTTAATAATTAACAATTTTATTTACATAGTTTACGTTATTATTAATTAATTAGCTACTATTAAGATAATATAGATTATATATTAATAGCAAATATTTATATACTTTAATATTTATAATAACAACCGTAAGGTTAACGTCCTTAATTACTTATAAGGAAGCTAAGGATTAAAATTATTTTAAAAGCGAATTTTAATCGAAAGCGTATGTGCTTGGTATTTAGCGTTATATCGACCTTAATCAAAATAATCCATAGCCTGTTAAACTTATAAAACCTATTATAACTTCTTATTTAAAAAAACGAATTCGTTTCTAGACGCGAATTAATACCTTAATTACAACCTTATCCTTATTCTTATCCTACGAAAAACTACAGAAGAAATCGATTATACGGGTTATTTAATAAATACTGTTAAGATAAGGATAAAAACAGATAAATCTATATTTAAGTTTTCATAACGTATATTTATAAAAATCGGAAATACGAAAATTTCAATAAAAAAATTAATAACATTACGAAATAAGTGCTGGAATCGTTATCTTTAGCTATTAAAAAAAGTAAATCTTTCATCAGGAAAAAACTTAAGGAAATAATACGCCTATTATGACCAAAGGGCTTGGCCCGTTAACGGACGGTTGGAGGATGTAGGAGACGTCTCCGATGTAGGTCTTAGGTTACGTAACTGGCTTAAACCGACTCGATGAGTTTGATTGGGTTAACGGGGGCTTAGCGCCTTAAGCCAGTTGAGCCGGTCGATAGTTTAAGGAAGCTCGTAGGATTTAAAGGCATTTTTTATTATAATTAAGTTTAAACCGGCTTAAGCTCGTTAAGCTAAGATTAAGATATATACGTTTGTTATTTCCTATAGTTTAAATAATACCAGGTTATAATAATAATTAATTACTAAAATTCCTACGATATTACTGTTAATATAAACTGTACGAGTTAGGTTTAATAATTAGTTAAGCTTATAAACGGTATAACGCTACTGTGGCCGAATCCGGTAAAATATATAATAGTAGACTTATAAATAATATTTAACGAAAATATCGTAAAAAGTTAAAATAAACTTCGAAAGTAGTAGAAAAATTAAATAAATAAATGGTAAAATAGTAGAAAATAATAGGTTAAGGATAACATTATAACGTTTAAAAAGCGAAAATAACGATTATATAAATTAAGGATTTATATATAACTTTAGCTTTAATTATAAAAACTTAAATAATTACTTTTTAAATAATAGTAAAAGCTGAGATCGATAACGGTACGATTAGTTATTAAATAGTAGTTATTAATTTTTTAAACTATTAAATAAAAGTTTATCCTTTATTTATATTACAAAATATCGAGATAACGTTTCCGATTTTTTAAGGGACTTTTATAAAACCCCTTTATCAAGGTAATCTTAATCAGAAAAAATACTAAAGGTATTAACTTTTTACTATAAGGAAGGTTTTTAAACGGACCGAAACGGAGGCAAACGAAAGCGACAAGAATCGGATACGTAAGACATTCGTTATAAGGCCTACTTAAGCGCTTATTATACTTTGTCCTAATACTTTTATATATTCTTCAATAAATCCCCAGAAAATTTCTGTTTTAGTAATAAAATAGCTATATGCGTTCAAAGTTATATTCCGATTAATTCTTAAAAAAAGAATAAGGCTTTGTCAAAAATTATAGAAAAATTAATTACTTGAAAGATTAATAAATTTTTACAAAAAATAAAGAGAATTTTAAAGTACTTTTTAATCTTTAATTAACGTAATACGATAAATGTTATATTTTACCCTTTAAAAATTTATCTATTTAAGATTTAAGATTTATAATATATATTTTTAATTTTCTTAACAAGTATCTAATGTTCTGATTAATCGTAACAGGCGACGAGATATACGTAAACAATTATTTCGTGGGGATTAATAAGTCCGGAAAGGTTAATATAATACTTCGAAACTCTAGCGGTATATAAGCTTTATATATAACAGAATATTTTTCCGATAACTCCGGAAGAAAAGATATTAGTAAAATCATAAAATAATTAATAATTTTATTCGAAATAAGTATAATTAGGAACTAACTACGTTCATAAATAGTTTTAATTAATTCGTTATTAAAGATATTAACGACATATTAACTTATATATAGTAAGATCACTACGAATCAATAATGCTACGATTTGGTATTTAAAATTAAGCTATTTAAAGCTCGAAATAATCGTTTATTTATAGTTTTACATAAAAAGAATCCGCTTAAAGAGTTTTATAATAGTTAAATATTAAGTATAAAATAAGGCAAAGGCTAAAAAGTTAATACGCCGTAAACCGAAATAGAAATTTTTTAATTAAGATAAAAAAATTATTATTAACTTTACAAATTTTAAAAAAAACTTTAAAAAATACAAATACGTTATATTCGTTACCGACAGATATTTAAGTTTTATGTAGGATATTTACTTTAAAAATCGAGAATAAAATATATTAATTATAACGTTTTGGTACTTTTTAAAAATCTTAAAGGATTAAGATAAAGTTTTTCCGTAGGTAATCGAATACGATAACGAAATTTTAAAAAATAATTAATTTCGAAATATACTTTAATCGTTTTTTTTATTATTAAATTTAAATTTTTAAAACCGTATATTTAAGAGGTATAATTAAGGAAGAAATAAAAACTTTAAAAGTTAAATTTTAAAGGATAAATTAGCTATTTAATTAATTATCGATTTGCGAATATTTACAAAATTTAAAATTTATCAATTAATAAGGATATTATTATTTAAAACGAATAATATAACGAAAAAGTTATTTTTTTAAGAAATATTAAAAAGTTTATAAATATTTTTTTATATATTATAAAAAAAGTTTTAAAAGTTATTAGGATAAATAAAAATACCTAACTTAGTTAATAATTATTTAATCTATATTTATATGGAAAATTAAAATTTTAACGAAATGATTTAATTCCCGATTAAATAAAAAAATAACTATAAAAAGGTATTAACATAAAAAGCGTAGAAATTAAGAGGAAATAAGTTTATTTATAACTGATTAATTATCTTTATATAACCGTTATAATCGAATTATTTTTATATATTAGTTTATTATTTTATTAACGTTTATTTTACTAATTATTATAATCATTACATTAATTAACAAAATCGAAATTACCTTAAATTTTCTTTATATTATTTAATTTAAAGTAATAATAAAAAACGAATATATTTTACGGGTGATAAAGGTAAACTTTTTATATATTTCGTATTTAAAAAGTATTATCCGAAACGAATATAAGATACAAAAGGTTATATTTAATATAAAACGTTTAATATTTTCGATAAATACGTACAATAACCGTTCGATAAATCACGGAAATTTAAAAAAGTGAATTACTTAAAATGCTTATTTTATTAATCGGAAAACTTAGAATATTGTAATATATGTAAAGTCGTTAGATTTAAGCCGTTTTATCCAGGTTAAGCTAAAGACATAAAGTAATTATGCTAATAATTACTACGATAAATACTTTACCTCTTTTTTTCGAATGTGGTAATTATTAATAGTTTTTACGGTAACGATAAATTATATTTCGGTTGCGAAAAGCTATATTTCGAAGCTAATTATTACGTAATGCCGATAAGTTTTAATCTTAAAAAACCTTATACCCTTTAGTTAGTTTAGTAAAGGGAATTTTATATAATAACTTAAAAATGTTAAGCTTTTTGCGGTAAACCTTAAGTCCGTATAAAATAACTTTACGACCTTTCGCTAGTTTTATAATTAATAATGTTAAATATTAACTAAGAAAAAAAACTAGAAATTTTATACTAACTACCTTTTTTAACCTTAATTAATTTTAAAGTTTTTTAAACCCTTATAAATTAGGATAACTAAAATATACCGGCTAAATCAGAATATAAAGTCCTAACATTCCGTATTTCCGAAATCTCGACGAAAATAATCTCGATTATATTACTCGATTTAAATAAAATAATCGGCCGAATAAAATATATCGATACTTGTATCGATATTAACAACTTTTCGAAAAAAAAAATATTTTTAATTTTCGGATATAATATAATTTAAAACCGTTAAAATAATCGATTTTTACGTAAGTTTATATTAAAAAATATCCGGTTTATAAAAAATTACTATCAAGACTAGAAAATAATAATAACGGGTTTAAAAACGTTAAAATCTAAGTCATAAATCGATATAAAAAGAATTACGAATAATAATTTATCCGGTTATTCCGGATTACGAAAACCGTACAAAATTCCGTTAAAAAAGGTCGTCAATAAGGGCTTGTATAACCGGGCAGTTTATAAAAAGGTTAAGGTTTAGTCAAGCTTAGTAATCGATAGTACAATTTATCTATTGGTTTAATTTAGTTCCACGGTTGCGATTCCTTTAAGGAAAATATTTCGAAAAACCGAAAAAACCTTATAAATAAAGTTATAAAGAAATATAATTTTAAAAATCTATTAATTAGTTTTTAATTAAAGAGAAATAAATTCTAAAATATATATACGTATACGTTTATAAGTTAAATAAATACGGCTGGTTATAAAAATATAAAATACGTTTCGTCGTATAAGGCGATTAATAATTTAAAAACGTTGATAATAATAATAATATATATATATATATATATATATATAAACTAAAAGATTATTGAAACTATTAATCGTTATTGCGGTTAAGTTTAATTTAAGGCTTAAATAATATAATATAATAAATATTTTCGTTAACAATATTTCATTTTACGAAATATATATAAAGACACTTTTAAAGTACTCGTAACGTAATAAAATTTGTCTAATTAAAAAAATATTTTATAAATTAAAGAAGGTATTTTTTTTATAATAAAAAGATTTTATTAAAATATTTACTATATTAAGACTTCGCCTCGTTTTTATTAACATTATTATCTTATTAATTAATAGGTATTTATTATAGTTTTTATAAACGATTTATTATAATCTATTAAGAAAACCTCTTTAATAAGCTAATTTAATAAATATAAAAATAGTATATTTTTATTAAAGGTAAAAGTTTATAATAGTTTTTCGGTATCGAAGTAAGTAAAATAATGTTAAAAAATTAATTATTTTAATCCGTTTTTATAAATAGGTTAATGAATTTAATTTTAAAAAATAATTTAAATTTTTTTTAAATATGTAAATAATAAAAGTTAAATTATTACGGAACTTTAATACAACTTATTTAAGTTTTATTAATAAATATTAAAAAATCGGTTTTATTTTATACGTAATAATTCATACGTAATTTAATTTAACCTTTATAGTATCTCAATTTACCCGATTTATCTTAAACTCTAATAACGCTTATTATAAAGTTACCGATCGAATTATATTATATTTAATCGAAACTAAAATTTAATATTATAATTTAAAAATATCAATTCGTTAAATATTTAAAACGGTATCTTTTTTCTAAATAATGTTATTAATCGAAAAGGTTTTTAAATTTATGTTATGAAATTTTAAAAAATAATAATATAATAATAAACATATAAGGAGAATATAATAATTGTTTTTATAATAAAAGCGGAATTATTATTTTTTACTTAAATTATAAAAAAAACATATTTAATGCTTAATTAATGGAAAAACTAAAAATCGATTTAAATATAAACCGTTATATATATAATACGATATTTAATAAACGATATAATTTAATAAGATTAAAGTTATTTTATTATAAACGAAATTATATTATATAAATATATTTAATTGTTACTTATAAAAGGCCGTAAAAAAGATATAATTAAAATATATTTTATATTTTAGGCGATATATTAATTAATATATTAATTCAAGCTTTATTACGTTACTCTTTTATGTATTTTAAAAAGTAACTAGGAGTAATAAATATTACCGAAATTTTCGATCGGTGGAAAAGAATTTACGAATAATTTTAAAGAACAAATTAACCGATTAAAAGGATTTAATCGCCGAAGGAAAGGTAACATAGAAAGCTCTAGCTTTATGAAATAATAAAGTGTAATTAACGACTTAACTAGGTTAAGCGTTAAATAGATATGTTAGCTAGCAGGGGGTGCGTTAGCACCTTATATACGGAAAAGCTCCCTTTAATCGGAATATACAAGTTTTGTAACTAGACTTTATAAAAAGAGAAGTGCGCGTTTTATAGCACCTGTAGCTAGTTATCGAATACAACGCAACTGATGTCCTCTATATCTGACAGGTACTGTCAGCTAGCAGGGGGTGCTAAACGCACCCTATATATAGAAAGGGTCCTTTTGATCGGAAGATATATGTTCCGTTGCTAAGTTATATAAAAGCTATACGCGTACGAAAAATATACGTAAGTTAGTCTAATATAATAATATAATTAATGTCCCTTATATTTAACAATTTAAAATCTTATTCGTTTAATTCGCGTTATTATTAATTAATTAGCTGTTACTAAGATAATATAAGTTATATATTAGTAATAATTATTCGTATATTTTATTAACTATAATAATAACGGTATTATTAACGTTCCCCGTTATTTATAACGGATCTAAGGATTCGGACCGTTTTAACGGCGAATTTTAAGTTAAAGTATATATTTTTAATATATAGGATTATATCGATATTAATTAGTTTTTTCCGTAACTTATTACATTAATAAAACCCGATATAATTTCGTATTTAAAAAGACGAATCCGTTATACCATACGAAATAACCTTTTAAACGGTTTCTTAGTTATATTTATATTTTCGGGAAAAATTAATGAAAAAACCGATTATACCGGTTATTTAATGAATATTTTTAAAATAACGATTAAAAATAAATAAGCTTATAATTAGGACTTTACGACATATATTTATAAAAATAGTAAGTATAAAGTTTTTCGAAAAAGTAATCATAATATTATAAAATAGGTTTTAAAGTTAATATTTCTAACGAATAAAAAAATAAGCTATTTTTTAAGAAAGAATTTACGGAAATAATATATTAAATTAGTTAAATCCGTTAAAGTGTAGGATAATAAATTTTTAATTAATATTTAACGAAAATATTACAAAAGGTTAATATTAATTTCGAAATCGATAAAAAAGCTAAACGATTAAATCGTAAGATAGTAAAAAATTATAACATAATAATAACGATATAAAGTTTTAAAAAAGAAAATAACGGTTATATAAATTAACGATTTATATATGCAAGGTAAAGTGCTATTAAGGTATCTAGCTATGTACCAAAAGCTGATCCATTTACTAAGTACGTACACAAAGAATTGCACAAACGCAACCAGGGAACACCCCTTAAAAACCGTCCCTTCTCAGCCTAAGGCCGGAAAAACGTAATACGGGTTATGTAATACGGTAACTAACGGTAAGATACATCCGACTAATTAATTGGTTCCCAACGCCCCTAATCGTAACTGGTTTCCCCTAGCTACCCCTTAATTGTCGCCAACACGGTGGCAGAGCCAAAACCCCAACTGGTTTAATTCCTTTAAGCTGGCGCCACCTAAAGGAACGGTAACCCAAGCTGGATTTAAACCTTACCTCACTAAAATCAGGCCCTATTTTTAAGGTTATGGCTGCGCCTGCGGCGCAGCTATGGCTAGGGCTTGTATTTTAAGTACCGACCCACAAAAAACCCACAAAAACACCCAAACCTCAAAAATAAGGCCTAATGGCAAGTTATGATTTTTTGGCTCCGTTTAATACGTTCCCATATAAATTTTTCAAAATCTATATTAAAAACTTTTAAATAAAATAATAATAATAAATAATTAAAAATTAACAAAAAATACAGTTATATACAACTTTAAAAAGGCTTTTTAACCGTATATATAACTTCCCGATCGGGGCTGGTTTGGTTAAGATATTAAAGAATAAAGTGAAAATTTCCGATTAATACATACCTTTTATCCGGAACGCCCTTATAGTTACAACATAACAACCACAACCCGTACGGCCAAAAAAATAACTAAACGGGCTTCTCTTATATTAAATTATCCTTAAAAAGCTTATAGCAAAATAATATACGCAATAATTACGTTATCGCAACCATAAAAACGTTCCGGACTTAGTTAACCCTAACCTTCTTATAGCTGCGACGTAACAACCATAGCCCGTACGGCCGAAAAAATTACTGGACGGATTTTTCCCATATAAAATATACTAAAAAAACCCGGTACATAATAATACGACCGGTAATTATGCTATCGCAACTATAAAAACGTTACGGTCGCGTATTATCCGGGCCTAAATTTAGCCGTATTAACTGTAATTTCTATTAAAAAAAATAGGAAAAATTTTTATATGCATATTAACTTATATTCGACGCGTATATAAAATATTAAATTTATCCGATATTATTTAGTTATGTTATAAAAATTTTTCCTATTAAATATTAAATTTATTTAAATAAATGGGAAAAAATAGGAAGAAATTAATAATTTTAATAATAACGTACTAAACGGACCCCTTATTCGCACAACTATAATTCAGGCCTTACTTGCTTATTACGGGAATACGCACTTTAATTGGCTGAAAAAAAAGTAATACATAAGTTACAAGCAAGCGAGGCCTAAGCTAACTAAGGTAATTTAAACCAGCTATTTCTTAAAACCAACCGAAATAAAGTAGCTAAACCTATTATAATTAAAAAAGATACCTAGGCTCGCGATTACTAAGCTATTAAGTCTAACGATTTATATATAATATTAGCTTTTATTATAAGGATTTAAATATTTATATTTTAAATAGTAAAAAAATGTAAAATTAATAATAATATAATTAATTAATAAGAAATAACGGTTAATTTTTTACATTATTAAATTATAACTTATTTATAACTTATATCGAAAAATATTAAGGTAACGTTTCCGACTTTATACGAGATATTCGCGGATTTTTTTAATTAGGATAATTTTAATTAAAAAAATATTAAGAATAATTTTTAACCGTAAGAAAAAATTTTAAGGCGTAAGTTAAAATGAGGAAATTATAAACGTTTTTATTCGGATCGAAAAAGTAGTAAGCGAAAACGATAACAGTTAAATATATAAAGAAGCCGTTATAAAACTTAAGTTTTTTTTTATAAGTTTTCTTAATATTATTACGTATTTTTTAGTAAAGTTCCGGTAAATTTCTATTTTAACGATAACATAGTAATATACGTCTAAGGCCGAATATTTTCCGATTAGTTTTTAAAGGAAAAAATTAATTGTTTATCGAAAAATATAAAAAAGATAATTATTTAAAAAATTAATAAATTTTTAAAAGAAATAAAACGGTTTTTAACGTATTTTGTTATTTTTAATTAACGTAATGCGATAAACGTTACGTTTTACTTTTTAAAAAATTTATTTATTTTGGATTTAAGGTTTACGATATATATTTTTAATTTTATTAATAAGCCTTTAAATTTTAAATAAATCGTATAAAGTAACGGGGTATACGTAAGTAATAGTTTCGTTCCGATTAAATAATATAAAAAGGTTAATATAATATTTCGAAACTTTAATAATACGAAAACGTTACGTTTATATAACGTAACTTATAGTAAAAGTTTTATATATAACCTGGTATTTTTCCGGTAATTCCGGAAAAAAAGGGTATTAATAAAATAATTAAAGATTTAATAATTTTATTCGAAATAAATATAATTAAATAATTATTATAATAATTAATAAATTTAATTAGTTTCTTATTAAAAATATTAACGTAATCCTTATTTATATAGTTTTTGTAATTTATAAAAAAAACGTTAATTTATATATGAGATTTGCTATTTCTGCAGTGAACCTTTTACTATTTCTGCAGTGGCCCCACTTCCACCTGGCATACACCTGGCATACCTGCCTGTTCGCACTCAGTCTTCCCTTAAAGACCCCCTTATGCAAAACATACCTATTTTTAATTGATTTATCAAGGTGCACCCTTATCAACAAAACTTACAATAAATTTCAGCTATATTACAACAATATTTCCTAGAATTAACGCATTTTAAAACGTTCTAATTCCTTTACAACCCTATATAACAGCTAATTATCGTTAATCGTATCAGCTACAGCTAAGTTGGGCACCTATACGCCTAGCTCCAGCTCGAAATGACCTGTTACGTATTAAGGACGGTGCGCAGCAGCAACGAGTTCTTACTAACGGCGTCTAAGGTCCAGGGCAGCCGTAGCGGTTGAGGTTATCGCCACCCTAGGTGTTGTAAACGGTGTTGTTGTTGTTGTTGTTGTTGTTGCAGCTGCGAAGCTTCGAAAAAATCAAAGAAAATTAAGGAGTTGCAATTGCAATTGCAATTGCAGCTGCAGTTGTGGCAACATACAATTATGTTGCCAGGTGGCGGCTGTGTAGCAGGTGGTGGCAGGTGCAAAAAGTGGGACCACTGCAGAAATAGCAAAAGGTTCACTGCAGAAATAGCAAATCTCTTATATATAACGAGATTATTACGAATTAATTCTCCTTAGAGGAGACGTAACCGTAGAACAAAATTAAACAAATGGATAGATTGTGGTATCGGTTGTTAAGCTTTACCAAGCCCTAATCTTTTTACAGATTGCCCTATTATGCCCCTATCGACGATTATTCTTAACCGAATTCTGGACGATTTTCGCAATCCGGAGCAGCTAGATAAATTATCGTTCGTAATCCTTTTCGTATTAAACCAAAAGTTAAATTTCGAAATTTTTAAACCTTTTACCGTTTATATCCAGTTTTCCTAATAATTTCTTTATACGGTCGATATTTTTTACTATAAGGTTATTTAATTTTTAATTACTTTTATTTATATAAATTAAATTATATCCGAAAATTAAAAATAAAATCCGATTTTTTTAAGAAAAATTAATTAAATTAATAAAGGTATCAATATTTTTGGTTTGTTTTAAAATTTTATTAAATTTAAGGATTTTAAGAAAAACGTTTTCCGTAAAGATTTTATAATTACGGAATACCGGTATCTTATAATAGGAATTATCCGGTATCTTTTAACTATTTTAATTAATAGGAATTCGAAAAGTTATAAAATTAATTAAGGTTAAAGTCGTAAAATTAACAAAAGATCGTAAAGCAGTTATTTTATACGGACTTAAAATTTACTGTAAAAAGCTTAATATCTTCTAAATTATTATTTGCATTCCAGGAAATTCCCCCTGCCGAACCGTAAAGTTAAAAGGCATAAGGTTTATCAAGGTCGAAATTTGTCGGTATTATGCGAATAAACCTCCCAGCCGATATTAATCGAAAAATTACGTACTTATAGGAACTTAATAATCGGCTTTAAGATAAAGTTTTTCGTAACCAAAACGTATAATTTATTATTACCGTAAAAACCATTAATAATTGCTATATTCGAAAATATTAGGTAAAATATTTATCGTATTAATTATTAATATAATTATTTTGTATTTTTAGTTTAGCCTGGATAATACGGCTTAAACTTAACGACCTTGTATTATGAATTAATAACGGTATTATATAGTATTTAAAATTAGGATATTTAAGGCTTAAAATAATTACTTAATTATAGTTTTATTCGAAAGAAATCCGTTTAAAAGGTTTATTAATAGTTAAATACTAAATATATAATAAGGCGAAGGTTAAAAGGTAATTATGCCGTAAGCCGAAAAAAAAGTTTTTCGATTAAAATAAAAAATTATTCTTAATTTTATAAATTTCGAAATTTTATTTAAAAAGTATAAGTACGTTATATTTGCGATTAATAAGTATTTAAATTTTATTTATAACATTTATTTTAAATACCGAAAGCAGGATATATTAATTATAATATTACGATATTTTAAAAAATTTTAAAAAATTAAGATAAAATGTTTTTATAAGTATTCGAAGGCCTAATGGCTCAGTGGTCGTAAGCCTGGGTGTAATCTCTTTCAATTACGACAGGCTTAAGTACCCTGTTGCAATTGATCGTAAGAGACAGCTGGTTCAAATCCAGCTTGGGCTACCGTTCCTTTAGGTGGCGCCAGCTTAAAGGAGCTGACCAATTGGGGCTTCGGCTCCCCCACAGTGTCGGCGATCAATTGGAGTAGTTGGGGGCTTTGGGAACTAATTAAAGCAATCGTATACGTAACCATTTGTTTGTTACCGTATACTTACGACCCGTATTACGTTTTTCCGGCCTTTATTAAGAAGGGACGGTTTTTAAGGGGTGCTCCCCGGTCGCGTTTGTACAAAACCACCTGTATATATGTATATAGTGAACGGATCAGCTGTATATAGCTAGATATTACGAATAGCACTTGATCTTATATAAGTATTCGAATACGATAACGAAATATTAAAATTTATTATTTTAGAAATATATTATAATTGTTTTTTTAATATTAAATTTAAATTTTAATATTTTATATTTAAGTTTAAAACGGGGGTATAAAGCGTTTAAGGTATATAATTAAGAAAAAAGCGATTACGATACAAAATAATATTAAGTTATTTTTGTTTTTAATTATACATATTTTTAAAGTAATAATATATTTATATAACCGTATTTTTAAATGCGTATTTTTTAGCAAAGTATATACGAAATTTATTATATTTATTTAGCGTATAAAAACGGCGTTATAATGTTTAATCGAAAGCTTTAATAAGTTTATTTGCGAATATATGGTTATATAATTTACGTTATTATAATTACCGCCATAAAAAAAATTTTTAAAAGTTAAACTTTAAAGTATAATTAGTTTTTTAATTAGTTACCGATTTATAAATATTTATAAGATTTAAAACCCGTTAATTAATTAGGTCGTTATTATTCGAAACGGATAATATAACGAAAAGGCTATTTTTTAAATAATATTAAAAACTTAAAAAACGATTTTTTATATGTTATAGAAAAATCTTTTTAAAATTATTTTAATAAGTAAAAATACTTAATTAAAATAATAACTATTTAATTTAATTATAAAAAAAGAATGAGAATTTAAGAAAAATAATTTAATTACCGGCTAATCAAAAGGAATAATTCCGAAAAGATACTGGCGTAAAAAACGTATAAGATAGGGAAAAATAAGCCTATTTATAAGGAATTAATTACCTTTATATAACTATTATATTCGAATTATTTCCGTTTTTTAAACCGTTATCGCCGTTAGCGTTTATCTTAATAATTATTATAATTATTATACCGACGGAAAAAATAAAAATAAATTTAAGTTTTTTTGATATTATTTAACTTAAAGTAACGGTAAAAGATAAAAGTACCTTACAGGTAATTAACGTGAGCCCCCCATAGATTCCGTATTAAAAGAATATTATTCGAAACGAATATAAAATATAAAAAGTCGTATTTAATGCAGAACGTTTAATTTTTTTTTAAATACGTATAATAACCGGCCGGTAAATTATAGAAGTTTAGGAAAGTTAATTACCTGAAATATACGTTATTTTATTCGGAAAAGTAATAATACCTTGGTATATAAAAAAGTATTTAAATTATAAAACCGGGTATATAAACGTAATTTACCGTTACCGCCGTAAAGTTATAAAAAGCTAAATATATACCTGGTAAGAGAAATGTTTCGTAAAGCCGAAAAAGCTTATTTATAAAGTTATAAAAAGATACGATTTTAGAAAATAGTTAATTCATTTTTTGCTAAAAGGAAATAAGTTTTAAGGTATATATAAGTATATGTTTATAAGTTTAATAAATATAGCTGGTTATAAAAATACAAAATACGTTTCGTCGTATAAGATAATTAATAACTGAAAAACGTATATGGTAATATATACGTATTTACTTTAATTAAAATAGTGTTTAAAATATTAATCGTTACGGTGGTTAGGTTCGACTTAAAGCTTAAATAGTATAATACTATTAACGTTTTTGTTAACGTTAATTTACTTTACGAAATATATAGAAAAACGATTTTAAAACACCTTTAACGTAAAAAGATTTTTTTAATTAAAAACTTTTTATATAGCTTAAGAAAATTGCCGTTATTATAGCAGAAAGATTTTACCGGAATACTTAAAAAATTGGAATTTAACTTTGTAGTTTATAAACCTTATTATTTTACTTATTAAGGGATATTTTTTTATAAACGATATTATTATAATATATCGCAAAGAAAACCAAGACCTTATCGATTAGTTAATTTAATAAATATGGAAAGAGTATACCTTTATAGGAGGTAAAAATTTACAGTAATTTTTCGATATCGAAATAATTAAAAATAAACCTAATAAGAAAATTTAGTTATCTTAATCCGACTTTATAAATAAGCTGGTTAATTTGATCCCTAAAAAAACCTAAATAACCTTTTAAAAGCGTTTATAATTAACGTTAAGTTATTACCGAATTTTAATTTAATTTATTCAGGTTTTATTAATAAATAGTAAAAAAAGATCGGTTTTATTTTTTACGTAACGATTAATTCGCAACCCGATATATTCTTTGTTATATCCCGACTTACCCGTTTTAACCTGAACCTTAACGACGTATATTATAAAATTACTAATCGAATTATATTATACCTAATTGGGATTAAAACGATAATAAATACAATTCGGAAACGAAAATTCGTTAAATATTTAAAACGATATTTCTTTTACAAATAATATAATCGATCGAAAAAGTTCTTAAATTTACGTTATAAAACTATTTAAAAAAGTAATAAATTAACGGACAAATAAATAAGATATAATAATTACTTTTATAACCGAAACGGAATTACTATTTTTTACGTATGCTACAAAAAGGTTTTATTTAATTTTCGATTAATTAAACAGGTGGGAATTACGATAAATACTAGACCGCTAAATATATATTACGATAATTAACAGATTATACGACTTGTTAACGCCGATATCGCCCTATTACAAACGCAACTACGGTATGTAAATATATATAATTACTAATTAAAAAAAGCCGTAAAAAAGGATTTAATTAAAATAACCTAGACGTTTATAAGCGATATATTAATTAATAAATTAATTAAAGTCTTATTATATAAATTATTTAAGCACTTTAAAAAGTAGTTAAACCTAATAAATATTACGGAAACCTTTAAGCAGCGGAAGAATACCTTGCGAATAATTTTAAAAAAGGAATTAACCCATAAAAAAAAATCTAATTGCCGGAAAAATGGTTAAATAAAAATCTATAGCTTTAAAAAGTAATAATATATAACGGTTAACGTTATAAATATTTAAGGCGTTAAGAGAGTATGTTAATTAGGATAAGGTACTAAACGTACCTTATATATAGAAAGGGTCCTTTTAATCGGAAGATATATATTCCATTGCTAAGCTATATAAAAGCTGTACGCGTACAAGAAATATACGTAAGTTAACCTAATATAACAACATAACTGATATCCTCTATATCTGACAGGTACCCACCTACGGTCGTAGGTACTCCGTAGGTACCTATAAGTGGGTAATTGCAAACTCTACCTAAATGGCAGGCGGAGAAGTTAACTGTTCGGGTTGCTTACTAGTAAACATGATATCTCGGGTATTGCTTAAAATTTAATGGCACTGTTAAATAAAAGTTTGTAACGTATAACGGCTGAGTTAGTTAATTAACTATTAAATCTAGTCGTACGGTTTATAATAGCAGTCGTATCGTAAAAATCTAAGTAATAAAGTAAATTAAAGTATAATCGACAACGTTTTAATAGCTTAATAGCTTATTAACTATATATATATTAATATATATAATAAAACTAGGAATTAATAATACATTATTCGTATTAATACTAAGGCTTAAACTCGAAAGACTTATCGTTTTTTTAGCTAACGTTATTTATATATATAAATAATAATATTTCGAATTTTTTAACTAACTTTAAGGCTTTTTTTTATAACCCTTTTAACTGCTTTACGATAATATCGTAAAGTTAATTTCGTAACGTTAATTCTTTTAAAAAAAATTGCTTTTTTTTAACCGAACGTTTCCGCCGTTCGCGAAAAAGATAGGAAAAATTCCGCGTTCGTATTTAAGGATTTCGGTTTTATTCGCAATAATACAAGTAAAGAAATCACCGTTAGGAATATATTACTACCGTTATTCCTTTTAAACAAGTTATAACTTAATTAAGGTCGGAAAAAACGTTTTACGAAAAGTTTAAAAAGGTTAAAAACTTATAAACGACTTTATAAAAAAGGAACTTTTTAGAAAAAAATTTAGAAGCTCGGGTTATTAAGTATAATAAAACGTTAAATCTACCGAAATCTTTTTAACTTTATTCTTTTCTTATATAGTAAAAAATAAATTCGCAATTAAACGACTTGTCGTTTTAAAGCCCGTATACGAAAATTTTGCTATTAAAATAAAGTTACGTATTAGGAATTATCTAAAAAAAATGAATATAATAACGGCAAAATATAAAAAAAAAGAAACGATAAATATAATATTTAACAGCAATCCTATTCGAAACAAACGGTAATGGAAAAACTAAAAAAAAAATCCTTTTCTTATCACGAAAAAAAATGAAAGGCAATCTTAAAAAAAGATCTTAACGTAACGTAATTTCGCAAAGAACTTTTCGTTAATAAGAACTTATATCGTACCGTTTTCGTTAAAAAATCCGATCTGTTTAATAAAAGTAACGTTAACAATAATAATATAACTTCAGAAATAATAATAATAAAATTAAAAAAAAGGTAAAACCGTTTAAAATTAACGCGAAAATTAATAAATTTACACTTAATATTAACGTAAAATTATAAGGCGATAAAAGAATAAATTTATAACTTACTGTACTTTCGTTGCAAATAACGGAAATAATATTACTTTTACTTAAACGGTAAAAGCCTTAAAAATAATTAAACGAAAATAAAACTATCGCGATAAGCTTTTACAGCCTTAAAGGTTTTAACCGGGTATAAAATTTTAAAAATATAAAGAAAGTAATAAATTACCTCGTTAAGTACTTTACGTATAATATTAATACTTTTAATTTTCTAATAGCTTATATAGTACTTAGAAAACAAATAAACCTTATAACTTTTAATAATTTAAAATCGAAAAAATAAAAGGTAACTGATTTAAAGATATTAATCGACGGGATCTAATAATAATGACAGAAATAATAATATAAATATATATATACGGAAAAGTTAAAATAACGAAAGTTAATCGCTTTAACAAAGTAAAAAAATCGAAAAAACTAAAAGAATTATTAAAGAAATTAACGTTTTATAAGTTTTAAAATCGTTATAATAACTTTATTTATATTCGCGTTCGAAATTAAGCTTTTCTTTTACGATAAATCGCAATTAAAAATATATAATATAATCGCTTTTAAAAGGCGAATTAACTAATATAAATATTATTATACATTTTTTATTACCTTATTAATTTTTATAACTTAAAATATTTAATATTAAATTCTATTCTATCCTAAAAATAAAAAGCTTTAAAAAGACTAATTAAAAGGGTTATAACAGCTTATTAAGTTAAATTTATTCGAATAAAAGCTTTATAAATAAAAAGTTATTTTATAACCGTTTTCGAAATACCTAATTTTGTTAGAAATTTATATATAAATTAACGGTTTTTATATATTTATAAAAATTAATTTAAAATTATCATATATTATTATTATATTTAAGTTAATACTTAGTTATTTTTAATTCTCTTTCTTTTTTAACGCATATATTTTCCTATAAAATACCGCGTTTTTTCTTAAATTAATATACTTCTTTTTAATTTAATTGTTAATTATTGTAAAAATTTATCGTTATATAATATTAATAACTCCGTTATTATCTTAATGTTATCTGCCATCGTATATTATAAAAAACCTTCCGTTTAGCCTTAAAACAGCCCGTTAACGCCCGTTTTCGAACATAATCTTTTTAGCTTTCGTAAATCTTCGTTTTTTTATTTATATCCTTTTTACCGTTTTTTTAATAAAGTTATATAAAGTATACGTAATATATACTAATCGGATGTATAATATTATGTTATATTTCGGAGTAAAATACCGTATAATTTTTACTTTTATTTAAAATATCGAAAATTTATTTTATGATAATTTTAATTTTCGAATAAGGTAAATTATATAATTCCTTTATTATTTACGGTTTACTCAAGCTAAATTTATTATGTTTAATAATAATATTTAATTACTAGAAGAATTACGATAATCCTCGTTCGATTACCGAAACTATTATTAACGATATAAAATTAACCCGGCGATATTTTAAAGTTTTACGAAATAATATCCGTAAAATTTTTAAAATTATATATAAAACCTTAAACGCCGGTTAATACGGAATTAAAAATTTTATCACGTTTGATAATTATAAATATATTTTATAAAATAAAACTTTTACGATTTCGATATTCGCGTCATTTATTTTGCTTAATAAAAGCGTAAAAATAAATATTAGTAATTACCTTAATATATCCGATAAATTATTTTAATTTAAAATTTAATTTAATCGCAAGCATAAAATATTAAATATTCGATTATTTTATAAAAATACGGAAAAACGTTATTATATATTTAAAAAATTAACGTAAGATAAAATAAATAATATTTTACGAAATAAAAAACCGATTAACCGTATTGCGTTTTCGTTTTGTTAAACGTTATAATATATAAAAATATTATAAATTTTGAAATAACGGAAATATAACGAATATCATTAAAACTAATATAATTTTAAAGTTATTTATTAGGATTCGGTGCGTTAGTATGCAACAGCGTTGGTTGGCCCGTATAACGTTTACTCGAACGTGGCTTAAGTAAATTTAACGCACTTATGTTTTTAGTTAGCTTTTTACATTTAGAATAGATATATTCTAGATATAATTAAGTAATATATATATCTTGATATTAATAATAATTAAATTAATATTACGAATTTTGATATAGTAATATTTTTTGGTTTTTCCAAAACAGGATCGTAATAAAAGCTTTTTTGTTTTAATTATTTACAATATATCGTTACGAAATTATCATTAACGCGTTATAACATTTTAATTAACCGGCTTAAAGTTAGAGTAATTGGTAGCAATTACGAAAACGAATTTATTTAGTTAAATATATTACGTAATAAAGTTTTATTTTAATAAGGAACGTTTATACGCGGAGATAAAATATTTACGTAAATAGGTTAAGTTATTAATTAATGAAATAGTTATTAAACGAAAGTAACGTTAATTAGTTAAGTAAAATTAACGGGCCTTAAAAAAATAACTTTAACGGATTTATGTTATAAGTAATCTATATAAAAATAAATCTAAACGTTTTAAAGCGATGCTGGCGAAGAAAGTTGATTTTTATCTTAGTAGTAGCCTGTTAATAAAACCGGAACCTTTAAAGTTAACTGGAATATTTAATAAAAGCTTTAAAATTGTTATTAAAAATTTTAAGTATAACGAGAAACTTAATGAAAAGAGAAAAGTAAAGAAAATATTTTTTTTAAAAGATTTTACGAATATTTAGCGGAATTTAATTACGAACGGCTTACGAATAAAAACGTTATCGTTATATTTATCGAAACGGTTTTTGTTATTATCTTTTTTGCTTTTGTTATGAAATAATAGTAAACGCGGTAGCGGAAAAGGTAGTAACGATAAAGGAAATAGTAATAATTCGTTTTTATCGTTTAGTTTCTCGTTGTTATCCTTGGATTTAAATTTGGACTTGGATTTAGAAAGCGATTTAAACGATTTAAGTAATAATAATCGGAAAGAACGTTATCATAGCCGTATTAAGAAAGATAAAAAGAAATATAAAAAGAAAAAATCCAAAAAAGGGATTTTACTTTTTATTAAAAACGCTTCGATTTCGCCTTAAATAAGAAAAATTATTTAAAGGGTTTTAAAAATTAAAAACTTTGGAAAAACGTTTTAAATTTCGCATGCAAAAAGATAAGTTATAACAAAGAAATAATGTTTTTTACCTTTAATAAATTACGTTTAGCGAAAGTAATTACTAAAACGATACGTCAGGCGTTTTTAAAGTTTGTTACCGAAATTAAAAAAGGTTCGAAAATATTGAAAGTTTTCCGTAAAACCTATATTATAATTAGAAAAGCCCGTTAGCTTTTTTATTGAAAAAAATTAAACTAATATTGTTACGACGGTAAGAACTTGATTATTTTTATTACGAAATTTTAAAAACTAATTCGCAAAGTTGAGGAATATGGCATAAAACTAAGTAAGAATTAATAAGTTATTAGATTTTTAATTATCGTTAAAGATAAGGCAGGTAACTGGTATCGAATAATAAGTTTTATGTTCCGTAAAATTAATTATATAGTTTATTAATTAATAAATATTTTTAATAACGAATTTTATTACTAAGTAAAAAAGGTTAAAAGTAATAAAAATTATAATAATAAGTTTAAAAATTAAAGTTATAACGTTTAAGGGAATAATAATAATAATAAGAGGAAAAATAATAGTAATAAGGTTTTACAGAACGTTAAAAACGAATTTTTTTATTAAAATTATAAGAAATACGGTTATTTAATTAACAATGGCCGAAAGTTTAAGAAAGATAAAAGTAATAATAGCTAATAAAACGGTTAATGTAATAACGGACGAAACGATAATAACGGTAAGTTTAATAATAATAATAATAGTAATAATAATAATGTTAACGGTTAGTAACGTTAATTAAAGGCGTATTTTATCCCAGATAGTTTTAAGAATTTGTATAATTAATTTTTTAAAAGATATTAAGTTAGGTATATCGTAGAAGTTGATTAATTAGAAATAAGAAAGATTATAAAGTTATTTAATAACGTTTTAAAGAGCGTTGCCGTTTTTATTCGAAAGGGCGATATATAGTGTTTTAAAGGCTTTAAATCTGGAAATATTGGTATAGTCGAATTAGTATTATGTTTAAAGGTAGATGTAAAGTTGATTACGGAAAGTTTTAGTAAGAAATTTAATAACGAATATATATAAGATAAATTCCGAGTTTTAATTTTTTAATTATATAATATATATAAGGAGAGCTGTAACGAAATATTATAAGATTCGGAAATTAACGTATTTATTATAAATAATATTAAAGATTATTTTCCGAAATAATTGTTAGATATACGGGATAAAAAGTTTATGATTATTATTAAAGGAAAATTAGTTTAAGCTGAAATAATTAATATAGTTAATTAAGATTTTAAAAAGATTAAAGGTAAATATAACTTGATTATATTGCGATATATATTATATATGCTTATATTTCCGTTACGAATTTTTTTAAAAGGTTTTTTATAAACGAAAGGGATATTTTAACCGGAATTGCTTAATTAATAATAACGGTACGAAATTAACTATAATAAATGTCCCTAAAAAAAGTTTTTTTTAAACGTATAGATAAAAAAAAGTTTTTATAGGGACATTTATTAACGAAATTTAATAAAGATATGTAGTAGGAATAATATAAAATAAAGTAAACGAGATGTTAAAATTTTTACAGGTTTTTACTATTAATAAGAAGGTTTTAATAATAAAAGCAGTATTAAAAAAACTTGTTTTTTAGTATTGCTATCTATGTCATTTTAGTAATAAACGGTTAAAATAAATTATTAAAATAATTATAAAGATAAGCTTAAATAAAATAAACGTTAAACCGATTATTTATAAAATTTATAATCGAATTAAAATTATTAAAATACTTTTAAAAAATCTTTAAAAAAGGAATATACGTTAAGGAGTTATTTTAGTATAATATAAGTTAAAATTAAACCCGTTACGATCGACGGTAACGCGTATTATAACTTAATTATAAATAACGTTAATTATTACCGCGTTTTTAAAACGTATAAAACTAAGGATAAGGTATAATAATACTTTTGTTTATGTATAACGAACGTAAAGGTTAGGTTAGTTCTAAATAATAAGATAATTAAGATTTTCCGTATTAATAAAAAAAGGAAATTTGGAATAAGTTTATTTATAACTTTTTATAATACCGAAAAAGTTAAATTAATTAATTTTAGTTTTTATAATTAATACCAGAACGGTATTTTGGAATAAAATATACGGTTCGTTTAAAATAACGTTTGCGTTATAATTATTTATATACGTATTTTAATTTCTTTTTAGGATTATATTATAAAAACGATAATTAATAGTAAATTATATTATAATATAGGAATGTTATAATTAAGCGTTAAACGATAAAAAAATAAACGAATAAGTTAAATAACGCGTATTTACATATTATTGGTAGCCGTTATATGGTTTTAATCGATGAGAACTATCGAATTAAAGTTAAAAAATTAAAAAATATAAGGTATTAAAGGTTTATTTTTAAGTTATTAGGGTATTTATAAGAATAAAATCTAGTTACTAAAGAGCGGTCGTTTTTTAATTATACCGTATATATAAATTTACGAAAAGATAAGTATAATAAATAAAAAGGATAAATTACTTAATTTATAAGACGTTGCAAAATTTTTATTTCCTTATATATAACGCAAATTCCGTTATTAATTCTAAAAAAAGGGCATTAATATTTATAACTACGATAATAATAGTATATTAAACGATTAAACGGATAACAAAACGAAAACCGTAAAACGGAAATAAGGTAAACTGAGAAAAGTTAAGTTCGAATTATATATATATAAGATACCTAATAAGGATCCCGAAATTATAATAGTTTTAATTTAAAAGGGTATTAATTTTTATCCGGGTATTTATATTTTTTTTTAATAAATTAGAAAACGATTTTTATAGAAATTTAAATGATTATAATATAGTTTAATAAATTTATAAATAGATATATATATGTAATATGTTTAATAATAATTATTTACCGTTTGTTTAGCTAAAATAGCGATAGGCCTAGTTTTAAGAAAGTTATAGTTAGTTTTAAATAGGATATATAACTTAAGGTAATCTATAAGGAAATTAAGGAAAATTTATAATGGGGAACTTTTATTTTTAAATTAATAATTAAAGTTGTTAAAGGTTATTTAATAAATGTTAAATGGGTTTTAAAGAAAGGTATACGTTAATAGGCGAGTTGGAGAAATATAAGGTTTGTATTATTATACGTGGTTTTATTTAACGAAAAGGAATCGATTATAACGAAATAGCTGTAATTACCGTATATGCGATATATTGGTGTATTTTTATAGCGTTCGTATCGTTTATAAAGTAGTATATTTAGTAGATTAATTTTATCGCTGTTTATTTAAATAATAATTTAAAGGAGTTAATTTTTATAAAACGTTTTTTTTATTATAGAAATATATTGATATATATTTAAATAAAAGATAATATTTTAATTTTACGTTTAAAAGTTATAACAGACGTTATCGCCGGTAATATTCCGAGAAATAATTTCGGAGCAACAGATTAGTATTTTAATATATGTATTATTTAATTCTTTAAAATAAGTAACGTCTGTTTCGATTAGGAATAATATTTTAATATGATATTAAAAAGTTTAGGTATTAATAATACACAGGCAAAATTAACTTTTTTCGTTAAGAAATATTTAAATTACGTAATATGTCATAAAGGTAAAGTTAATAAGTAAAATATTTTCAATTATATTAGTTTTATTAGTAAATTTAATTTTTTTAATTATATAATTAGATTAAATATAACGTTTATAACGTTTATATAAGCGCGGTTTATAAGTAACCTGATTTTTAAATGTCGAAAATATATTAAACGTTTTTGTAAAGTATTTAAAAGAAATTTCGAAGTTATTTTTTCCATACCGGAAATTAAACGAGAAATATTTTTATTATGTTTATAATAAATTAAGATTATCTATAGTAATTAATATAAGTTTTATAAATATCCCCGATATAACTAAGTTTATTATTAGTTACGTTTTATTTATAACGAAAAGCTCGGTAATATAGGTATTAAAGCGATAATAAGTTGTTATAAAATATATTTCGGAAGTTAAATACGTAATAGTAGGTATTATAGTTACCGAAGAAATAGGCGTAGCGATTTTTTTTTTTCGAAAAATTTAGCCTTATAATTAAAAGTTTTATTACCGTTTTTAAAGATAATAATGGTACGAAAAAGTATGTTAAGGAAAATGTTATATTACGAAAAAAATCGTTAAATACGCGTTAAATATTATTATATACGTTAGAAAATTTAAAAAGGCTAAATAAAGGTTAAGTATATTAAGAGCGTAAAGAATTTTATTAATAGATTTATTAAGTTACTAGATAAGGTAACATGTAATAAGTTTATTAAGAATTTAAGGTTTAAAACGTTTAAGAGATATTTAAGATTTAATTAAAGATTTAATTAAAGTAATTAATAAAAAAAATTGTTTTATTTTTTTATACGGAAAAAAGGGCGTTTCCCTATTAAAACTTGTTTTTCGTTATTAAAAGTAATAACCGTGGTATGTTTTTACGATTACCCGAAGGTATTCGTTTATTTATTAGTTTTGCAAAGTCGTTAGATTTAAGCCGTATTATCCAGGCTAAGCCAAAAATACGAAGTAATTATACCAATAATTAATACGATAAATACTTTACCTAATATTTTTAAATACGGTAATTATTAATGGTTTTTACGGTAATAATAAATTATACGCCTCGGTTACGAAAAGCCTTATCCCGAAGCCGACTATCGCGCAATGCCGACAAACTTCGACTTTGATAAACCTTATGCCCTCTGGCTGGTTCGGCAGGGGGAATCTTCTGGAATGCAGACAATAACTCAGGAGATGTTAAGCTTTTCGCGGTAAACCTTAATGTGAAAAGGTTAGGGCTTGGTGAAGCTTAGCAACCGATACTACAATCTATCCATTTGTTTAATTTTGTTCCACGGTCACGTTTCCTCTAGGGAGAATTTATTAGTTTTAAGGTTTTAATTTTTTATGAAATTATTTGTTTATATTTATTTATAATTATTTGCGTTAGTTTTTACTTAAGGGCGTTGATATTTTATATATAGTTTATAATTAGGTAGTGTTTTTTAACTAATCGGAACGAAACTTTTATTTAATAGTTTTTTATAAGGAGGGATTTAAAAGGTAACGATTTTAATTATTTATTAGTATTGCCGTTAAAAAATAGATTTAATTTTTAAAGTTATAAGATTTATAACGTAGTAGATTAGCGTAATAAAGCGTTTTTTTATATTAACGTTTAATTTGGTCCGAAACGTTTCGAGAAAAGTGGGTTTTATAGTTTGGCGTAATTATAACGAAATGATAAAACGAAAATACGGGTTATTTAGTATAATGGGTTAATATAACGTATAACTTAGTTTTTTACGTAAAGGCTAAAGGTTTAATTTTAAACCGTGCAGATTGTTTTTTATTATTGTTTTATTAATTTTTATCGGTTTTTTATAAAGGAGTTAGGGTTTAATCCCTAGACGTATTAGTTAAAGTTTTTCCTAGAGTTTTTGAGTGTATATATAACGCAAAAGAGCGTGTTAGGATTTGGTACGTTAATATGTAATAGCGTTGGTTAGCTCGTATAAAGCTTATCCGAATCCGTTTTGAGTAAGTTTAGTGTATTTATTTTTTTAGCTAACTTTTTATATTTAAAACAGATATATTTTAAATATAACTAAGTAATATATATATCTTGATACTAATAATAGTTAGATTAGTACAGCGAATTTTGATATTATTATAATAATAATAAAAAATAAAAATTCGTTATATAGAAAAAATGTTTAAATTTTTAATTTTACCTATTTAAACTTATTTTCGCAAATTTTCGTAAAATTTTAAAACTTTTTAAATTATAAGTTTTTTTTTTCGTTATAGGTAGGTATCGCCGATACTTCTTTCTTTTATTTTACCTTTTCGTAATATACGTATAGCCCGTATAATAACGAAAATAATAGCCGCATATTATTTACGTTTTTAAATCGGAAGCTTTTTTATATTTTATAATTTATAACTATAAAAATAATTTCGAATTAAGAGATTTATTATTTTATAACTTTATAATACGAAAATAACGTTTTTTAAACGATTATTATTAATAGTTATTTAAAAAGCGTTATTTTTATTAATTTTTATTATCAATTTAAGTTATTTTAAAGATTCCGATAATTCCGGGAGAAAAGATTTATTACGATAACTAATACGAAAACTATATTTAAAATAGGTTAAATTCGGTATTTACCGTCTTAGCAAAGTCTTTTCTGCTAAGAAGTAGTAGTTAATAAGCTATTAAGCTACTAATTTATACCTATAAAAGCGTTATTAATTACAGCCATAGTTACGTTAAGTAATAACAGATAACCAAGGGTAATCTGGGTAACTAAGTTGTATTATAAGATGGTACTATCTAAACTATAGAAATGGTAATAAATGTTATATACTTTATAGGGCGGTCATAGTATCTCGTTACTTTAGCTAGCTTATACCTTTCTAGCTCGTTTTCCCAATTTTTTTAAAGTTACTCCAATACCGCTTTATAACGCTAAATATTAACCAATTAAATCTCAAATTCCCTTATCGAGCCAGGAAGGCCTAAGTTTAAGTTGCAGAAAAAAACGTTCGTTTTCGGTAATTACTTTTTTAGAAAAACAAAAATCCGTAATAATTTAATAATAATACGTTTTTATAAAGTTATATATATATATATACGATCGCGTTAATTATAGCTTATTAGTAATATTATTTTAATTCTAATTAAAACCTATTTATTATTTTTAAACTTTAAAAACTAAATTAATTATTACTAGAACCTGTTACGTTATAATCCCATTTTATAAAATATAACGAATCCGAATTTCCCTAGTTTTACTACGCGGATTTAAAGAAATAATATATACGTAAACGTAGGTTAATATTTTGGCGAAATCGACGAACGGATATAATATTTAAAAGCTTTATCCGTAGTTAGGTTTTTTATAATAATAATAACCGAATTTATAATACGACTATTCGGATTAGCTATATAATTAACGTATTAAAAAAAATATACGAAAGGTTATTAATATATAAAAGTTAATAACAGTTTATAACTTTAATTAATTAAAACCTTATTATACGTAAATATTATAATATATTATAACGTGCCGGATAAGCTTACGGGATGAATAAGCTTACGGGATAGTTTTTAATACCTTATAACAATAAATTTAATTTAATTAATTATAATATATTAAATTAATTTAAACTAATCGGATTTTTTATTGCTAGGCGTTTTTATAACTTCCTTATAAATGCGTATATTATGTCCGGGTTTTTTATAGATATTATATTTCCGTTTTTTCGTTTAAACTTTTTTACGACGATTACTTTTAGCTTTTTTTAATTGTAATTATTTATTATTATTTTCTTTTTTAGTTATAAAAGTTTTTGCTTTTTTTATAATAAGTGTTTTTCTTTTTTAAAAACGTACGTTTTTAGTTTTATAACGTTTACTTAAGATATAATTCGTTTTACGTAATTAAGTAACTTTTTTTCGAAAAAAGCAATTTCGTATAAAAATAATAAGTTATTTTTTGTTAAAAGATTCGTTAATTTAACGATTTTTGTCGGCGAGTTACCCTGGTAATTTTTAATTTTTCTTTATAAATAACGTTTTTATTTTATTATTTTTTTAATATTTTTAAAGGTTTTCGTAAACAGGAAACGAATAAAACCAGCGGAGGTTAACGGGGAAATAATTAGCGTAAATATAATTAAAAAAAATTCGAATTTGGAAAAAACGTTATTAAAATCGAATAAAACGAGATTAATTTTTGCGAATCCGGATTTGATATTATCGGTCGTTATGGTAATTTTAAACGCGTTGCAAAAACCGGCGATAAAATCTTTTTTGGCAATATAAATAACATAACGTCGTATAAAACTTTCGATATATAACGAATAAATACGTTTTAATACGGAAAAATAAAATATATTAAAAAAATTAAAGCCGATAGGAAAAATAGGTAAATATATAAAATATAATAATATTATTAATTTTATAGTAATTTTCGAATTCGATTAAATAGTAATTTTCGTAATTATTAAAAATAAAAAAATATTTCGAATTTTTAATACGTATTTAAATATATTTATTAAAATATTTAATTTATTTTAAATTTAGTTTATTTATCGTTTAGCCGTTTTCGTTTATAGTAATTTTCCAATCGGGTAAAAGTGGGTTATCGGCGAATTAGCGAAAAAGGTGGTTTTTCCCGGTAAAAATAATAAATAAAAATAAGGCCCAGTTTTAAAAATTAATAGTTTATATTATTATAAATTATTCCCGATTTTTTCATTAGGTTTATTTAAGTTTTTTACGTTTTTGAATATTAGTAATAATTATGCCGGTTATTATAAAAAGTTTTATTAAAAATTTTGTTTTGTTCAAATTATAAATATTTTTTTTTACGATACCGTATTTTATAATTATAATCCAAATAAGTTTAAATTATTTACGAAATATTTTTAAATTTTCGTATAAAACTTTTTAATAATTTATTTTTCGATTTAAATGTATTTTAAATTTTTATTGCCGTTTAATAAAATTAAATATTTATTTAATTTTAATGCGTTCCGTAATATATTACGTAAATAATAAATTCGTTATATTTTTAATATATTAATACCGGATAAAAAATATTTGCGCATTCAAGTTAAAAATTTAGTTAATAATCGATTATTTTTCGGTTAACGTTAATTTTCGCGAATTAAGGATAATATCGGTTTTAAAGGATTTATTAATATATCGTACGTATAAAGTAAAATAGGCGATTTTATAAATAAAATTAAATGTTATATAATTAAATATCGGGTTTCTTTTTTTAACTTAAACGGTTAAGTTTATTTTTGTTTTTTTTATAAGCCGTTTTATGTTATTAATATTAAAAAATAATTAATTAAAGTTAGGTAATTAAAATATATTAAAAACTATCCCGTAAGCTTATTTATTCCGTGAGCTTATCCGGGACGTTATAAAAAATTTATAATTTTAATAAAAAAACTTAAATTCTGCCGTTTATTAAAAAGGTTATTATTTAAAATTAAAGTAATCTATATTACTTTAAATAAAAATTAACGTTATGTAAAAGTACTTATTTTTAATTAATTTAAACTTTTAAATTAAGTAATTGTATACTTAAGAAAAAAGTAACAGTTATATAATATAAAGCGGAAAACGAAACGCTTTCGAAATATTAACGATCCGGATATTTTTATATATTTTTTTTTATAATTTTAATTATTATAATTATAATAATTTCTAAAATTAAGGGTAATTATTTACCTTATTTATTAAGCAAGTTCCTATTATTTTCGAGTTTATTACAGGATGGTATCGATATATTAAAAAAGTTAAATATTTACGAAAATTATATTACGATAAATAAAGATATAACTCGATAAACCGAAAAAAATTAAATAATTACGTTAATTTCTTTATAATAATATAATTCTGACCAAAATAATTACCGTTTTAAAACTAAATATAATAAAATAATATTATATTTTAATACGATGATTTTAATATTTAAAATTACGTTCGTAATATAACGTTTCGATACGGTATTATTATACAGAATATTATTATTACTTTTATTTATTATTATAAATTTATTCCTAAAAAAATTTAAAATAATCTATATTTCGACCTAATTAATATTATAAAATAAAATGATTTTATAAACCGTTATAATAATATTTAGTATTATTTAATATTTTCTATTAATTCGTAATTAATATTATCCGGATTTTATTTTTTATTTTTGTTAATACGTTTTATAAACGTAATAAATAAAAATCTCCCGGTTTTCTAAAATTGAAAGGTATACCGTATAATAAGTATTTTTCGATTTCGTTAAATACAGTTAATAAAAATAAAGGTATTATCGACGGTGCTTATAACGTTTATCGAAAGCTTTTCTAGGGAATATATAAATTTAAAGAAAAATAATTTTATCGGTTTTCGAAACGTTTTTATTTTATGTATAAAATTTAGAAAATAACTAGTTATATTAGGAAAATATAAGTTAATTAAACCGAAATAACCGATCCGTGTAATAGAAAACTGTAATTTTTTTCCTGTTTCTACTTTATTCGATATATAAATAATTTTTTTTTTATATTTATACGTATTTATTAGCCCGATAATATAACCGGAACGTATAAAATATAAGTATTTTTAAAAACGGATTATTAATTTTAAAATAAAATAATATAATTATATTAAAAATCGCCGAAATTTTACTTCTTTAAATCTTTTATCCTTTATATATATAATATTAGCAGTTACAGTAATCAAATGCAGGAATCTGATAAAAAACATATAGTTATTCTAGGAAAAACTGAAGAAATCTAAGGGCAATCGCCCTTATATATACGTTTAGCTATATAAAGGATGGTTCCTGAATAAAGGTTATCCTAGGTAATATCTACAGCCTAGACGTACCAGCCGCGAGTATTTAAAAACATTAATTGCCGATACGCCCTTTTACGTTAAGTAACTTTATTTACGTAATTTTTTAAAATTAAATTTAAAACTTTAAGAAAATCCATTAAAAAGTTATTAAAATTTTTAATTTATATAAAATTTAAGCCTTTATTTCTATTATTCTCGTTTAAAATAAGGCTGCGTAATTAATCGTTGTATTAAAAAGCCGGCCTTTTCGCTTTACTATTTTTACGCGGCCGTCTCGGAATACGGGGCCCATTTTTTTCGAAATAATTCGGACCAGGTTAAACGTTAATATACAAGGTCGTTAGGTTCAAGCCGTATTATCCAGGCTAAGTTAAACGTTAATATAAGAAAACGTTTTATATACGTTAATTTATTACGTTAAAAGTTTTAGAATTTTAAAAATCGGTTTTATTTTTTAACGGTAATATTAATAAATAATCGGAATTATTATTTTTTAAAACCTTTTTCATAAAAAGTTATTAAATCAAAGTTTTTTTCCGGTTAATTAAAGGATATTAATTAGTTATAAATTATATATAAAATATTAACGCCTTTAAATAAAAACTAAAGTAAAAAGTTATAGATATATATAAATAAGTAATTTTATAAAAGATTAAAACTTTAAAATTAATAAATAAACGGATATTTTCGGGTAATTATAAGAAAAATACTGCGATTATTACTTTTAATAATAAGGAATAAGTTTTAATAAAGAAACGCCCTTTTTCCTATATAAAAGAAATCCAGCGGAACTATTTTTTTATTAATTACTTTAATTAAATTTCAAATATTTTCTAACTTTTTTTATATTTTCCTAAGTTTTAAGTTAATTATAAACCGTTCGAAATCCGCTTTATTAAGTAATTTTGTAAATCCGTTAACAGGATTATCTTTATTTTTTACGTATTAAAAACTAATATTTCTTTTTCGAATTTCTTAACGTATATAATAATATTTAATTCGAATATAACGCTTTTTTCGTATTATCTACGTTTTATTTATTTATTTAAACGTATTTATATTATCTTTTAAAATAGGAATAAGGTTTTTAAATATAAGCCTTAAGGCCTAATAGCTTAATAATCGCGAACCTGGGTATGGTCTCTTTTAATTACGACAGGTTTGGGTACCCTATTACGATTAATCGTAAAAAACAGCTGGTTCAAATCTAGCTTGGGTTATTATTCCTTTAAGTGGCGCCAGCCTAAAGGGGCTAAAGTAATTGGGGCTTCGGCTCTGCTACCGTATTAGCGACAATTAAGGGGTAACTAGGGGCTTTTAAAACCAGTTGCGATTAGGGGCGTTAGGAACTAATTAATTAATCAGATGTATCTTATCGTTAGTTGCCGTATTACATAACCCATATTATATTTTTCCGGCCCTTAGCCAAAAAGGACGGTTTTTAAAGGGTGCTCCCCGGTTGCGTTTATGTAATCCTTTATATACGTACTTAGTAAATAGATTAGCTTCCTATATAGCTAGTTAAATACCTTAATAGCACTTTACCTTGTAAATATAAGCCTTAATTTTATTAAGAAATTTCTAATTTTAATTACTTTTATAACTGTTATTTTTACTTTTACGTATTTTATTTCCGTAATATATTTAATAATAACATTTTATAATTTTAAAATTAATAAAATAAGCGTTTAAATTATAAAGAATATATAACTTATCGTAAATTTTATTAATTCGTAATTATTTATAAAATTTATATTTATTATTTCGAATAATTTTAAGTTAATATATTTATAATATAAGTAATCTTTTTATAATTTTCGGTATCGAAAAAATAGGTTTAATATACCGTTTAAATATTTCGGCAGTTTTTAATATATTTCTGGTATTTCAATAACGGGTTATTTATAAATTTTGCTTTAGTTAACGTTATAAACGTTATATTTAGTTTGTTAATATAATTCGAAAAGTTAAATTTTCTTATTAAGTTTATATATTTAAACGTTTTTTTTTTTGCTAGTTATACCGTTATTTTTACAACGTGTTTTAAGTAATTTTTAACGAATAATATAAGCCTTTTTTATATTGTTTAAGTTAATTAATTTTAATTTAATTTAATATTTTCCGTTAGTAAGGAACGGATAATTCGTACGCCTAAATATTAATTTATATTATTTAAGTTTTTAATTAGAACGTTTTTAATAACTTTTTCAGCAATATTTTTAAAACGTTATTTGTTAACACCGAAAAGCAGGCAATTATTTACGTATAAAGTGATAACGTTTTTTAATTTGGGATTATAATATATCGCGTCGTTCGAAGTTAATAAACGGAAACTTTATTTCGCGAATATTTTTTTTACTTTTTCCTGTTAAGTAATTCCGGCTTAATTTAAACCGTATAATAGGTTTATTAACTTAATAATCTTTTTAGGGGAAAATTTATATATTTCCCTGTTTTTTAGATATATATTAAAGTATTTTTTTAATATCGGAAATTGTGTTTTATAAATATTTTCTTTTAATTTGCCGTTTAGATACGTAGTAATAAAGTTTATTTAAAGTATATATTACCTTTGAAAAACGGTTAACGTTATTTAGATTTTGTAATATATTATTTTTGCGGTATTTGCTACGGTTTTATTATAGTTAATTCCTTTTTGCTATATAAATCCTTTTACGTAGATACGTACCTTATATTTATTTAGCTTTTTTATAAACGTATATTTTTTTTAATACTTATTTAATATTAATAAAATGCCTTTAGGTAGTTTTGTTAAAAAGCGTTAACGTTAAGGTTCCGCGCGAAAGGTTTTTCCTCATTTTTATAACGATAGCTTTAAGTTATATTTTTCGTTTTATGTTTTTTATAATATTTTTTAGAGATGGGCCGTTATTTATAACAGTAAATAAATTATAGGTATTAATATTTAATATATTAATTATTTATTCGTATTCGTAAACGTTCCGAATAACTTAATCGACGTTTTTAATGTTATTAAGATAGTTTTTAACGTTATTCGACGTTAATAGGTTAAAATAGAAAGTATATAGATTATTTTTGCTTTTACCTTTTTAAGTTAAAGTTAGTTTTAAGTTTTAAATTAATTTTGGGGCTTTATTTAGGGCCTTTAATATATATAGCTTAAGGATAATCTTTTTCGGGCATCTCTTTTTGCGTTTAACCTGTTTGGTTTTTTAGTTCGTATTATTTTTTCAGACAACGTTGTTGTTTTTGTTTTTTATTTTTACTCTTTATTTTTAACGGTATCTTAGACTCTTTTATACGGGCTATAAAAGTAACCGAATAATATTTTTAGGGTTAGAGGGTTTGCTTGGTTTTTTTAAATTTTCGTAAATAATGATATACAGTGTTATAAGTAATTTACCGCTTTTTAGCAGTTATTCCTTTTAGTTATGTATTTTTTAATAACTTAGTAATATTTTTTTCATTTTACGGGCTACTAATTTTTTTAATTTAATCTGATAATTTTAATTAATTAGGACTGTATATTTGTTACCGAGGATTCGGAAATAACCGTTATTAGGTTTATGTAATTTATTTGGTTCGAATTCGTTTTTAAAATATTTGATTAATATTATATTTTTTACCGCAAATTAATTTGTTCTGTTAATAGTATGCGTTATTATTTTTATAATAAAGTTTTAAAAATATATAAGGATTTTTATTTACGCCGAGGTTATACGCGTTTTATTTTGTAGAAATTATATATTTCGTTTTGTAATATTATTATGATATTAATTGTATACGTTAATAATTATTAATTTAATATTTTCCGTAATATAGAAATTTTTAAATATTGTTATACCGAATTTTTAACCGTTATTTAAGTGTAAGATCTGTATTTTTTTGCGCTTATTTTTTTCGTTTATTAATAGCGTTTTTAAACGTTGTGTAATTTACGTAATATATGAATATAAGTTTTGTTTAATCCCCTTTTTGTTTTTAAATAAATAGTATTTTTTCAAATGTAATAAATTATTTATAATAAAATTAAAGTAACCTTTATATTCGATATTAATAAGTTTAATTAATTTTACGTTATATTAAATTTTTATTTTTTTATTTTTTTCTTATTTTTAACGGTTTGTAAATAATATTTTCCCTATTTTCCTCTTATTATATGTAGTGTAAAACATATTTTTTAAATTATTAAAATTTACATTTATTCCTGTAAACTTTTTAATAATTTATATTAATTGTTTAGTACTAAGGTAGTAAAGGTAGCGGTGTTAAAAAATAATTTTCTTTGTAATTTTATCCGTTATTAAGATTTTTTCGTTTTTAAAAGCGTTCGAAAGTACGCGTTTTAAGTTATTTATTAGGTTATTACCGTTTTTCTTACCGGATACCTTTTTTTATACGTATCCTTATTGATAATTCTTGTCGTTTGCTGGGTTCGGGACCTTAATAATAGGTTCCGGCTTTCCGTAAAGCTATAGGAAGAATCTTTTTCGAAAAACGTTAATTATTAATAATTAAGTTTTATTAAGGTTTATTAAAACGTTACCATTTAGGTATTTTTCTTTCTTGTATAATATTTCCCCGGAGAATATTTTTAAAAGGAAATTATTAATATATAACGTATATTTAATTATAATTTCGTTTTTTTAAGCTTTTTTAAAAGTTACTTAATAATATTAATATAAATGGTAATTTATAAGTTTTTTATTTGTTATAATTTAAATTCCTTTAGATTTAATATTTATTATCATATTTTTTTAAAGTTGTTAACATTATTCGTAATATTAACGTTCGTTTTTAAGTTTTAAAATAATTTATCTAAATCGTTCCCGTAGGAGAAATAAACGTATAAGAATATAACGTTTTTTATAATAATTTCTTTAAAACGTTCGTCCTCCTATAATTTAAGGCGATTAATTACCTGAGTTTTAAGGTATTTAGCTATTATAATTCCTTATGTTTTAAGGCGTTTAATTATTAAAACTCCTTAAATTTCATTCTAAATTATTTTATCGTATTATTTGATAAGGTTTTCAAGTTATTATTTTTTAACGTAAGCGTTATAAATTTTTCCGTTTAATCGGTATAGGTTTTTTAGGCCGTTAGAAATAAATTACTTTTCGTTCCTATTGCCGTTATAGGCGTTACAAAAGTTGTTGCTTTAATTATTCTATTTATTATTACCTTAACGTTAGTCATGTTTTCCTTTTTTCCCTTGCCGTTTTTTTTTTTTTTTTACGATTTAGGGCAATTTTTCGTTAGGTGCCCGTATTTGCCATAGTTAACTCAAAGTAGCTCTTTATTCTTGTTTTATACGGGCCTGTTATTTTAGGAGTTGTTATTGTTATTTCTTTTTCCCTTATTTCTTTAGGCGTTATAGAATTTTCCGTTCTTTTTTTTATTAGTACGGTTATGGAATTCGCTGTTAAAGTTGTTAATTAGCTGCTAAAAGGAGTAACTGGTTTACTTAAGCATTAATTAAATTATTTTATATCAGCTATTAACGCGATTTTCTATAATAATAAGGAATATAATAATCGATTTTTTTAATCCGAGTTTTATATTATAGCTTTTAACGTTTCGTAATAGCTTTTAAAATTTCGTAATAGATTATATAAAGTTATTTTCGTTATATATAATTTTGTTAAGTTTTTTTTAAGGATTTTTACTTAGCCTTATTTATAATTACGTAGGTTTTTGTAAAAGTTTTTAATACCTTTGTTTTTTTTAATACTTGTAATTAACTTTAAAAGCGCCCTTTTATACGTTTTGCAATAGCTTTCGTAAGGCGTAATTAATTAAGTTATCTTAGTTTTATTCCGTCTTTGTAATTAATCTTTTTAAGGTTAAGAGTTAAGGCGTTATTATAAAGCTTTTAATTAGCCTAGCCTGCCTGGTGATTTTTTTTATTTAATAAGAAGTTAAAGCGTTTTTAACCTAGCTTTGCATTATTATTAGATTTTTTGGAATCTTTCTCTCTTTCTTTTAGGCAAACGCTTAATTCGTTGGAGTTATCTAAGCTATTAGGGCTTAAGGAGTTACTAGGGATGTTAGGGGAATTGTTGCGACGGTTTTTCCGTTTTCGGGAACCTCTAAACGAGTTTAAAAGTAACTTATCCGAATTACCGGGATTTTTACGTATTATACTTTTTTTTTTCGTTTTTTTCCCTTTTCGACGGATTAGGTTTTTTAGTAGATTAAATTCTCCCCTTCGTTTCGCCTTTTTTTAGGGGGTTAGTTTTTTTTACTGTATTTTCGACCGTGATAGGGGCTTTTTACGAGTTTCCCGCCCCTTAGGCGTTTTGTAAGGCGTTTTTGTGAACGTTTGTATTTCGTAAATTTCGTATCGCCTTTAGTTAAAACGGTTTTTATTAAAATACGTCCTTAAATTAGGGTATATTAATTTTCGTTTTATAATATTATTTATTCGTTTTATTATATTATCGGTTTTTTTTAATAAAGTTTTAAATTTTTAATTTTCTTTTCTACCGATTAATAATTATATTCCCGTATTTTAACCTCTTTTTTAATCTTATTTAAATTAATACCTAAGGATCTATGAAGCTTGAGTAATTTTAATTAAAATTATTGTTTTTATATAGGGGTTTTATATCAGTTTTTTAGTTGCTGTTATTAAGGTAATAAGGCTTTTTCCGATAAAATTTCGAAAACAGGTCTTTTTCTTACCGTTACGTTTATTACGGGCTTTTGTTTTTCCCGTTTACTATAGAACTTTTCGTCCTAGGGGTTTTCTTAATTAAAAGAAAAAAAATAAATCGTTGTTCGTATACTTTTTATTCCGTATAAAAATAAACCCTTATCGGGTGGGCTGCTTTATTTAGCTATAGGAAGCTACTTTAAAATACGTTTTTATTTACTTGTTATCGTTAACCGCTTATTTTTTCTTAAGTTAATTAAGCGATTTTTTTTTTTAATTTTATATTTTTTTTATTAACTTAATTTGTAAATAATTATTTTATTTAACGTATTACGGTTACTAATTAACTAAAAAATGTTATTATGTTAGTAGTTATAATGATTAAATATAGGAATCTAGCGAAAAGCGTATAGTTATTTTAGGAAAGATTGAAAAAATCCGGGGGTAATCGCCTTTATATATACGTTTGGCTATATAAAAGATAGTTCCTGGATAAAGGCTATCCTAGGCAGCATCTACAGCCTAGACGCACCAGCCGCGGGCACCTAAAAGCACTAATTGCCGACATATAATACTTAGATATTTACGTTATTTTTATAAGAATTACGTATCCGATACGAATTATTTATAACAAAAATATTTAACGTATACGGAATTACGAAAAATACCTCGATCGAAAATTTTTTTTTGAAAATATAGTTTACCGAATTTATAAAATATATATATTCCCGGTTAACTATTACCGAATTCGAAATTATCGCGTATAATATAGTTTTTAAGTATTTTAATTATGCTAAATAAATAACGGAAATATGATAAAGTTTTCATTAAAATGCGTTTATAAATAAGGATTTTTTCGACGAAAATTTTATATCGTTATTTATTAATAATATATTAACTGGTATTATAAATAACTTAATGGATAACCTTTAAATTTTCGTTGTTTAATTAAGGAATATAATTTATTTATATTACTTTTTAAGCGGTACGGGTTTAATTAAATCGTACCGAATAAATCTTTTTTATTAAATAACCGTAAAGCCGGAAATATTTTTAATACGGACGATATTCTATAAGGCGATAAGTTTTTTAGCTTTATTAAAAATAATAAATAACTATTAATTAATACCGTTTTTATTAAAAAAAAATTAAAAGTTATTATCGTTTCTTTTAAAAAACTTAAATTTATATATATCTTTCGTATATTATATACTATAATAACGTTACTTATATTAAACGGTTAATATCGATATTATTATTATTTTTAAAGCTAGTTAATTTAATTACGATAACAAATTGTTTTATTTTAATTAAATATTACGTTTTATAATATTAAATTTAACTTTAATAAAATCTATAGAGAAAATATAGAAAATACTTAATTAAAAAAGCGAATATTATAATCTATAGTTTATTAGCAATTTTTACCGGTTGAAAAATAATATATATAACGTTAATATTGTATTTTTTCGAGATTCGTTTTTAATTAAGTATTATGTTTCCCTATAATACGAATTTTATACGCGTTATACTTTTTCGCAAAATAAACGTTATATTATTCGGGATTCTCCCTAAAGGAAATATAACCGTAGAACTAAATTAAACAAATAAATAGATTGTACTATTAGTTACTACACTTTACCAAACCCCAACCTTTTTATAAACTGCCTAATTATACCCCTATCGACGACCATTTTTGACGGAATTTTAAACGGTTTTCGTAATCCGGAATAACCGGATAAATTATTATTCGTAATTTTCTTTATATCGATTTAAAAATTAAATTTCGATATTTTTAAATTTATTATCGTTATTTTTTAATTTTATTAATAATTTTTTTATAAACTGGATATTTTTTAATATAAATTTACGTAAAAATCGATTATTTCCGTTATTTTAAATTAAATCGTATCCGAAAATTAAAAATAAAATTTAATTTTTTTCGGAAAGGTTTTTAATATCGATAAAAATATCGATATATTTTATTTAGCCGATTATTTTATTTAAATCGGGTAACTTAATCGAAACCGTTTCCGTCGAGATTCCGGAAATGCGGAGTATTAGGACTTTATATTCGAACTTAGCCGGCATATTTTAGTTGTTTTAATTAATAAGGGTTTAAGAAGGTACCTAAAGATTAATCGAGGTTTTAAAAGGTGGCTGTCGTAAGACTGGCGAAGGGTTACAAAGCCATCTTATATGGACTTAAGGTTTACCGCGAAAAGCTTAACATCTCCTAAGTTATTGTCTGCCTTCCAGGAGATTCCCCCTGCCAAACCAGCCAGAGGACATAAGGTTTATCAGAGTCGAAGCTTGTCGGCATTGCGCAATCGGCTTCGGGATAAGGCTTTTTGCGACCGAGGTATAATTTATTATTACCGTAAAAACCATTAATAATTGCCGTATTCGAAAATACTGGGTAAAATATTTGTCGTATTAATTATTAATATAATTATATCGTATCTTTAGCTTAGCTGAGATAATACGGCTTAAATATAACGACCTTATATATTATTCGGGATTTTCGTAACGAAATTTTTAAAAGCGTGTATTTTTTACTTCGTAATTTTAATTTATTAAAGGATATTTATTTCGGATTAAAAAAGATAATTAAAAATCCGATAATATTTTAATTATAAGCCGTAAAATTATAAAAATTAAACTTGTCGATTTTAATAATACCGTACTTATTATTAGTAATAAAAGTAAATTTAACTAGTTAAATACGGTAAAAAACGAAAATTAACTTATAAATAATTTTAACGTAATTACTCGAAAAACTGTTAGTACCGAATTTATTAAGGATAATTTAATTTCGGATAACGTGCTATATTACCTCGCGAGCTAAACTACCTCGCGAGCTGCTTTTTGGCATTTCGCAATAACTAATCGAAACAATTTAATTATAACATATTAAATTAATTCTAATTAATCGTATTCTTTTTCGCTAACAGTATTTACAGCTTTTAAACGAATGTACGTATTATATCAAAGCTTGTTACGGACGTATATTGCTATTCCCTTTTGCCAACCCGTATGCGACCGATTACGCCTTAACGTATTTAAGTTAATATTGCCCTTATTTCGAAAATATTAAAAACGACCGACCGAAAATCGATTACCGATTAAATTCCCGACCCGTATATGCAAACGTTTTTTTATGCAGCTTTAATACGTGGAAGATATTCGCAAAATGGGAAGTTATAGAGTTTTGTTAAAAGACGTATTGTAAGGCTACGGGGCAAGGTTGTAAGGCTTGTTAGGGCGCGTCGGGGCGCGTCGAAGGGCGTATTGCAAGATTTGTTAAAACAACAATTCGATTTTACGTATATATAATTGTTAAAATAAAGAATTCCAATTAAAAAGAACATTTATTATATACGATAAACAAATTTTTTAACTATTAAAAAAGGTGGTAGTGGAAATACGTTGTTAATAGCTGTTAAAAGTGGCCGTTGCATATAAATTAAAAGGAAAAAATGGCAATATGGCGTCCGTAACAAGCTTTGATATAATGCGTACATTTGTTTAAATGCTGTAGATACTGTTGGCGAAAAGGAATACCGTCGATTGAATCAATTAGATTTGTTATGGTTGAGTTATTTGGATTAGTTGTTGCGAAGTGCTAAAAAGCGGCTCGCGAGGTGGTTTGGCTTGCGAGCTGGTGTAATACGTTACCCGTAATATTTTATATATAAAAAAACGTTATAATCTTATAATGTAAATTATAAATAACTTAATAAACGGTCTTAATTAAAACGGTCCGCTTTTATCGTTATCGTTATCGAATATGTAAAATAAGAATTTATTAGAGGAAAATAAATTATTATTATAACTTTTTATATCCTTATTATTTTTATATTTTATTAAGATTAATATAAGGGTTTTTCTATATTTTTAATGTTAATATAACTAAATATATTACGTAATCTTAATTAATAATATTTCATCCGTATATTTTATTTATTATAATATTATATAAATTTTTATATTAAAATAAATTAATGTATTAATAATATTATATTATTGATAATAAAATATATTATATAATTTCGGATTAACCTCTATATTTTATTTATAATTCACTTACTAACTAACGTCTTTAGGCATTTATTAAAAAAATTTATCTTCTTCTGCTTTTTTTCGCGTATTATTATAACTTATATATTAATCACTTTTTCTATATTTTCGAGACCTAAAATTTTTTTTATTCTAAATATAATATCCGCGTTTAAATCCTTTTAAAAGATTTTATTCGGATTATATAATAATACCGAATACTTAAAAATTGCATATAAATTTTCATATTATATTTCCAAATATAATTTGTATATTTATCGCTTATATAACTCTATAAACTATAATATTTCTAAAACGGCTATATAATATATATTTCCTAGCTAATCGGCCCAGTTTATAAAATTATAAACCTTTTTTCGTAACGTTTATAAAATATTCGTTTTATATATTTTTTTTACTAAATTACGAAAGCCGTAATTAATTTAATAATTTAATAATTTATAGAATCGACATAATCCGCTATAACGTAAATTTTGTTTTACCTGTTATTATTATTTAAAATATTTCGAATTATATTATTAACATTTAATACTTATATAAATACCAGGTTATTATATAATAAAAAGTCCTATTTATAATATAAACCTTTCGTAATATCGTTAAGCTTATAACTTTTAATTAATCGTAAAATCTTTTTAATTGATATATATTCCTATTAATACTAAAACATAGGGTACTTATAAACTTCCAATTTTCCTCTATATAAATATAACCTTATACTATATACCTAATATCTGGAAACGGTTACGGATAATATATATTTTTCGTAAAAAATATCCTATATCTTAAAATAATCGAATATTATATAAATAATAGAAAATCGCTTTAATTAAAACGTAACCCTAAAATACGTTATGCCGTAAGTTTTAATAATAATTCCTATTATTTTTTAAATCTCTTCGTGACCGAGGCGTACAATCTATCATCACCGTAAAAACCATTGATAGTTACCGTATTCGAAGATACTGGGTAGAGTATCTATCGTATTAATTATTGGTGTAATTATTTCGTGTCTTTGGCTCAGCCTGGATAATACGGCTTAAACCTAACGACCTTGTATTATTTTTTAAATCGGGTTTTTATTACCCGTTCTTAAAGTTATTCTGGTAATAATTACGGTTGTTTATAAGATTAGTTTTTCGTTATCCGTTTTTAAGGTTATTTTAATAATAGTTCCGGCTATATATAAAATCGGGTTTTAATTATCTATTCGTAAGGTTATTTTTAAAAAATATTACAAATAAATTTAACCGCTTTTTTCTATTTAGCAAGAAATTTAAAAATTACCGTGTTTATTTTACGTTTATTATTTAAGGTATTATTAATATTTATATTTAATATATTATTAAGTATATCGGGTAAAGTTATTTATATCCTATACTATAGTAAATATATAAAAGTATATATTATAATAAAATTTTCACCTATTAAAAGACGGATTAATAATACTTATTATATTATAAATAAATTAAATTTAAATACTATAATATAATAAGATATAAAAATATGTAAAATAATTATAAAATAAATAATAATAAAATAAGTAATATTAATTACTAAATAGTTTAAATAATGTTTTTCAGTATATAATTAATTAAAGGAATTTTGTAAATTATATTAAATAATTCGTAACAAAAGAAATATCGTATAATTTATATATAATTATTAATTCCTTTTTTATATATTATTATTTCGTTATAAAAAAATACGATTAACTTTTAAAATAATATTTAACAATTTATATAAACCTCGTTATTTATATATTTATAAATATATAATCATAAAATTTATATATATCTTAATTTTAATTATATATATTACTTTCGAATTTTTTTATTACTTATTAATTATCCGTAAGTTTCGTTTATATATTATAAATCTTTCTCTATTTTATATTACTATTAATAATATACCTAAATACTACTTAATATACGAATTTTACTTTATCTTATATATTTTTAATCCTAATTAGCTTAAAATAAAACCGGTAAATATATATTACTCCTAAGTTTCTTAGGTATTAATACTTTTTATATAATACTTACTATTAAGCAACTATTATAATAATATTATTACTATTTAATAAAATGGAATATAATAATTACGTTTATAATTTATATAACCATATAATAAAAAAATAAATTATATATAAAGATATAAATATTATTAAGTTAACTTTTAATACGACTTATATTAACTGCAATATTAATTTTTTTAAGTTAATCTTATTTATATATATCGTTTTTATACATTTGATATTAATTAAAAAACTATTTTTAATTACCATTATACAATTATTTAATAAAGTTACGGTATTATAAGGTTTTAATAAAACGGAATTTATTAAGTTATATTAGAAAACGTAATTTACTTAGTATTATATATACCTTAACATATATTTTATTAACGATAATATCGATATTATATTTTAATAAATATTCGAAAGTCTTAGTTTTATATAACGTATTACACCACCTCGCGAGCTACACCACCTTGCGAGCCGCTTTTTGGCATTTCGCAACAATTAATCTAAATAACTTAACTATAACAAATTTAATTAATTTAACCGACGGTATTTCTTTTCGTTAATAATATTTAAAGTTTTTAAACAAGTGTACGTATTATATTAAAGCTTGTTACGGACGTATATTGCTATTCCCTTTTGCTAACCTATATATAATAGATTACGCCTTAACGTATTCAAATTAATATTACCCCTATTTCGAAAATATTAAAAATAACCGACCGAAAATCGATTATCGACCAAATTCCCGACCCGTATATATAAACGTTTTTTTATACGGCTTTAATACGTAGAAGATATTTGTAAAATGGGAGGTTATAGGGCTTTGTTAGAAAACGCGTTACAAGGTTGCGGGGTAAGGCTGTAGGGCTTATTAGGGCGCGTCGGGGCGCGTTAAAGGGCGTATCGCAAGATTTATCGGAACAGCAATTCGATTTACGTATATAAAATTGTTAAAATTAGGAATTCTAATTAAAAAGAACATTTACTATATACGATAAACAAGTTTTTTAACCGTTAAAAAGGGTGGTAGTAAAAACGCGTTATTAATAACTGTTAAAAATAACCGTCGTATATAAATTAAAAGAAATAAATGGCAATATAGCGTCCGTACCAAGTTTTAATATAATGCGTGCATTTGTTTAAAAGCTGTAAATATTGTTAGCGAAAAGGAATACTGTCGATTGAATTAATTAAATGTGTTATGGTTAAGTTATTTGGATTAGTTATTACGATGTGCTAAAAAGCGGCTTGTAAAGTAGTTTAACTTGCGAGCTGGTATAATACGTTATATAACTTACGAAACGTTAATAAGAAACGCATTTATATAAAATAACGGCTTTTAATACCCGTTTTTATTAAACTTAGAAAAAATAAAAAAATAATATAAAACTTCATTTATTTTTTTTATTATACCAAAAAATAATAATAAAGTCGACGATATAAAAATCACAAAATACTAAATAATAAATAATATTAAAGATATAATAATTTCGTAATATTAATTAAAAATATAAAACCGTAATATATCGTATAATATATATTATATTAACGTTATTTTTATAATATTAAATAAATAAAAAATCCGTAATTATAATTACTTAATTTATAATTAAATAACTATATATAAAAATTAAATTCGAAAATATCGTAACATATTCGATATTAATATCGAACATTTTAATAATTACTTAAAATATTTTATTATTATTATACGGATATAAAATTTTAAAATTGAAAATTTTTAACTTTTACCAGGGGCCCCAGTTATACCGATAAAAAAACGGTATTAAAAAAAAGAAAATTCGTACTTTTACGTATTATTTATTTCGAATAACGAAATCTAAAAAACCGTAACCCGAAATACCAGTAAACCCCAAATTCCCCAAAAAAACGTAACGGAATTTTAATTAAAATCTGTTACGAAACTAAAATTTTAAACATCTTAAATTATTATTTAAAAAAAATAAATACCGGAAGAATAAGATACGTCACGAATAAATAATTTTTCTAATATTAGCAAAAAAAAATATATATTATTTATTTACGCGTATACTCGATTTTTTTATTCTAGTTAAACGACTTAAACTAAAATACTTTAAAAATTAAAAAAAGTAAAAATATTTTAAAAGCTAATATAACAAGTTCGAAAAAAAGGACCGGAAAACAGTATTTAAAAGATTTTAATTTAATATTATAAATCGAGAACTATAAGTTAAAAAAATTACTAATAATTACGATAAATTTTAATTTTAAATACAGAATATATATATTTGTTAATTTTCCCAGTTTAAAAGGTTTATTATATATTTATTATACTATCTAATAAATCGAGATTAAGAAATATTAATATTTATATATAATTTAACGTATTAAATATTAACGAAAATAATTAATATAATAAATAAATAATATTATTTAATAACTTTAATTAATATTATATAAATATATACATTTATTACGCCTTAAACCATAACGCCGCGTTAAAATTAAACGTATTTTTTACTATACGTTTTAATCAAAGTTATCTAAGCTTTATTTTCTACTTTTTAACTTAATATTACGACTAATTTTTAACTTACTATTATTAGTATTATCGGACAAATACCGTTTGCTTTTAATACGTAACTCCTTAACTTCGACAAGAATTACTACCTTAAATCTAATTTCCGATATATTATTTAAAACGTTAAACTACGTATTATTATATTCTGGTAACCCCGGCGATTCCGGTAACGATATAACAATAAACGAATTATATAAATATAAATACGGTAACGAAAACAAAGTTAAAGGATTAAAAATATTAAAAAATAATACGTTCTATATTAACGATATAAATAATAAAAATAAAACCTGTTCTTAATTAAGATTATTTAATATATCGTGGATTACGTATATAATTATAAGTATTATTATAACCTGAATTATAACTTTAAATCGCGAAAACGTATAAACCGCATACCCGATTAATATTTAAATTACTAAATTTATTATTAAATTATTAATTATTAATTATTATTTTAAACCGGACGGCTTTATATAATATACATTAATTAAAACCTAACGTAATTTACAGTAGCTTTATAATTTTTTCCGAAATTTATCAAGTTTATAACGTAATAATAATCCGTAATCTATCTAAATCGGTCCGTAATATAAATATATAACGCCTTTACTTTCGGTTAAACAAATTCCGCCGTTTATAAAAGGTTTCCCGGATTTTCTGTAAAATAACAAATACGGCTTTTTGGTAAATTAAATATAACGTAAATAAAAGACAGTATTTTAAAATATTCTAATATTACTATTTATTAAATTCGAGAACCGTTTTAATTAATTTAACTACATTTTAAACTAAATAAAAACCTTAAGTTTCGTTTAACTTTTTTTTAATCGTATTAAATAAAAACTGTTTAAATTTAATAAAAATAAATATTTATTTTACCCCTTTATTACCAAACGGAAATAACCGCGTAAAAAACAACTCGTTTGCCCGTTATTCATACCAGGATTTTATTATTTCCTAAATAACTTTTATTAATAAACCGGCTTTTAACGGTTTGTATACAGATATCTTTAAATTTAAAGGTTCGGGTATATAAATAAAATTAAGCGTATATAAGTTATAATAAAATCCAGCCGGAATAAAATTATTAAAATCCTTTTTTAACATTATAACTTCGTTTTTTTCAAATATATCAAAATCGCCTATTATATATATTCGCCGTTAAATAACGTATACTATTAATACCGCATATTTATCCAGTTCCGCAAATTAATATTAATCTATTTCGAAAATTTATAAATAATACGAATAATATTTTAACTAATTAAAAAATAAAGTTAAAATTCGATAATTACTTTATCTTAATCGGGGTTATCCGCGATAAATTACGTATCGTTTTTTTTATCCGAATATATTATATCGATTTTTACGATAATCTTTATATTTTTATAAGTAATATAGTTTTTAATTTACTAAATCTAAGTTTTTTTCGTTATTTTAATTTTCTTTATAATAAATAACTTAATTCCATACCTATTAAACGTTTAATAAGATATAAATAATATAGTTTATTTATAGCTATATATCGTTCGATTAAATCGTTATTATAAATTTTCCATAAAAAAACTTTTCGATATTTTTTATTATATTATTCGATTAATATCCGGGGTATTTATATTCAATCTAAAAATAACTATATATATACCGATTCGGATAAAATTATTAAATTTCTTTAATTTGTCGTATATATAAATTTAGTTATCGTAAGGCATTTTAAAGTTATAAAACTTAATAACCGTTTTATAATTTTCGGTAAATACCCCCGGTTTCTGAATATTTTAATTAAGTAATAACGGATATTAATAATTTTAATAATAATACGTAAACTATTAAACTAGGTTTTAAAATTATTACTTAATAACTCGAAAATATTCGTTATTAAAAAATTTAAATACGTTTAATTCGAACGTTAATCTTTAAATATAAAAAAAAATTAAAATCGATTTTAGGCCGATTAATATTAAAACGCCGGATTTTTATTTTATAACTATATTTAATAAGATTACTAACTTAACGAAAATTACTATATTTCTTAATTTCTTTTATAACGTTATTAATAATTATTATATACGTAAATTAATATATATAAGAATGGAAAATAAAACGTAAATTATAAATATTAAGGCCTAAACGATAACGGCTTAAAGGACTAATAGCCTAATAACAACGTATATATTAGTACATATAATAAAACTAGGGACTTGTTATATAGTATTCGTATTTAATTTAGAACTTAAACCTGAAGAAATTACCGCCTTTTTAGCTGACGTTATTTATATATATAAGTGGTAATATCGTAACTTTTCCGAGCTGGCGTTAAAGCCCCTTTTTTGCAACTACCTTAATTATTTTGCGATAATTTTATAATATTAGTCCTTTAAAAAAAAGATAGGTTCGTCTTAGCTTAACGTTTCCGCCGTTCGGGGAAAAAATAATAAGGATTTCGCGTTCGTATTTCCGGACTTTGGTTTTTTTCGTAACGATATAGGCAGAAAGATTATTATTAAAAATTTATTACCGTTATTATCCCTTTTAAATAAATTATAATTTAATTTAGTAATTAATTAGCTTAATTAAAGGTTAAGAAAATGTTTTACGAAAAAGTTTAGGAGGAATTTATAAAAAGCTTTATAAAAACGTAACGTTTAAAAGAAACCGAAAAAAAAGAAATTACGTTTACGGGGTTTAGGTTTTCGAATACGATAAAATGTTGAATTTATTAAAGTTTTTATAAAGCTTTTTTTTTATATATATAATAAAGAATAAATTTGTAATTAAACGCTTTATTATTTTAAAGTCCGTATACGAAAACCTTGCTGTTAATATATAGTTATATATTAGGAATTAGTTATAAAAAAGGGATACGATAAAAACGAAATATATAAAAAAAGAAACGGTAAATATAATATTTAATGGTAATTTTATTCGAAACGAACGGTAACGGAAAAATTAAAAAAAATATCCTTTTTTTACCCGAAAAAAAATAAAAAGTTTTTTGAAAAAAGATCTTAATACGGTTTAATTTCGTAAAAAGTTTTTCGCGAATAAGGATTTATATCGTACCGTTTTCGTTAAGGAAACGGTTACGGGAAAGTTTATTAAAAAAGCTGGTAATAAATCCGACTTACTTAATAAAGGTAACGTTAGTAATAAAAGTATAATTTCGGGAAAAAATAATAATAAAGCTGCAAAAAGGACGATACCTTTTAAAACTGGGGCGAAAAATAATAAATTCGACCCCGATATTAATATAAATATATCGGACAATAAAGGAATAAGTTCTTAGTTTACGGTATTTTCGTTGTAAATTGAGGAAATAATACTGCTTTTAATTAAACGGCAGAAAATTTCAAAAAAAAAAACAGAACGAAAATAAATTTATATCGATAGGTTTTTGCAATTTCAACAGGGTATAGGGTTTTAAAGATATAAAGAAAGCAGTAAGTTATCTCGTTAATAACCTTACGGATAATATTAAAGCTTTTAATTTCCTATTAACTTACGTAATACTTAGGAAAAGAATAAATTTTGTAATATTTAATAATTTAAAATCAAAGAAATAAAAGGTAATTTACTTAAAGACCTTAATCGACGGGGTTTAATAATTTTAGCCGAAATAATTATATAAATTTATATATACGAAAGGGTTAAAATAATAAAGGTTAATAACTTTAAAAAAGTTGTAAAAATCGAAAAAGTTGAAAAAATTTAAAGAAATTAACGTTTTATAAAAAGTTCTACGTTTTAAAGTAATAGTAATAGCTTTTTTAACTTTTAAGTTATCGTTTTTTAATAAAATTAATAACTTTATTTATATTTACGCCAGAAATTAACTTTACTTTTTGCGAAAAATTACCATTAAAAATACGAATTATAATTTTTAAATAAAGGCGAATTAATTAATGCAAAAATTATTATATATTTCTTATTACGTTATTAAATTTTATAATTTAAAAAGTTCGGTATTAATATTTTATTATACGTTAAAAATAAGGCATTTAATTAAAGGGTAATAAGGATTTATTAATTTAAAAATACTTAAATCAAAGATTTGCAAAAAAGAAGTTATTTTATAACAGTTTTTAAAATACTTAATTTTTTGGAAATTTATATATAAATTAATAATTTTCTTATATTCGAAAGAACTTTACTAAAATTATTACATATAATTGTTACTTTTAACTTAATACTTAACTACCTTTAATCCCTTTTTTTTAACGTAGATATTCTTTTTATAACGTAATATATTTTTTTGTAAAATATTACGTTTTTTATTAAATTAAAAACATTTTCTTTAATATAACCGTTAATTATCGTTATTAATTATTACTATATATTTTTGATAACTCCGTTACTGTCTTCAGGTTATTCGATGCCGTATATTATAAAAGAATTTTTCGATTAACTTCGAAATAATACGTTTCCGCCGTTTTTTAAAGATTTTTTTTTTAAACTTTTATAAATTTTAATTTTTTATTTATATTTTTATCGCTGTTTTTTTAATAAAGTTATATAGGGTATATACGGTATATTCAAAACGGATTTATAATAATAAACTATATTCGGGCGCCAAATACCGTATAATTTTAAATTTTTTTTTTAATATACCGAATATCTGTTTTAAGATAATTTTAATTTTCGAATAACGTAAGTTATATAATTTTTTCGTTATTTTAGTTTTTTTTTTCATTTAGCCGTTATTTTTAAAAATAATATTTATTAATTAAAAAAAATATAATAATTTTTATTCGATTACCGAAATTATTATTAGTTATATAAAACCAACCTAATAGTATTTTAAAACTTCGCGAAATAATATCCGTAAAAAATTTAAAATTATAAATAAAACTTTAAATACCGGTTAATACGTAATTAAAGGTTTTATTCCGTTTTATAATTATAAATACGTTTTGCGAAATAAAACTTTTATAACTTCGTTATTTATATTATTTATTTTATATAATAAAAACGTAAATGTAAATACCGTTAATTGCCCCGATATACTTATTAAATTATTTTAACTTAAAATCCAGTTCGATTAAAAGCATAACATATTTCGTATTCGGTTATTTTATGAAAATACGAAAAAGTATTATTATATATTTAAAAAGTTCGCGTATAATAAAATAAATAATATTTTACGAAATTAAGAACCGATTAATTACGTTTTTTTACGTTTTGTTAAAAGTTATAATATATAAAAATATTATAAACTTTTAAATAACGGAAATATAACGGGTATTACCGAAACTAATATAATTTTAAAGTTATCGTAATAATAGGAAAAATTGTAATTTTATTATACGAAAAAAATCTTTAAATTTCCGTAAAGTTTTAGGATTTCCCGGATTATAGGTTTTTTTTTCCGTTATAGGTAGGTATCGCCGATCCTTTTTTTATTTTATTTTAACCTTTTGCAGTATATATAAGGCCCGTATAATAACGAAAATAATCGTTATATATTAAATCTGTTTTTAATTCGAAAGTTTTTTTATATTTTACGGCTTATAACGAAAAAAATAATTTTAAATTAATAAATATATTACTTTATAGTATTACGAAATATTTTACAGCGTTACGAAACGAAAATAGCGTTTTTTAAGCGATTAATAATAATAATTATTTAAAAAGCGTTATTTTCGTTAAATTTTATTATTAATTTAAGTTATTTTAAGAAATCCGATAATTCCGGGAAAAAAAAATATATTGCTTTAGGTATACGTTATTTATATTCGATACGTATAACGAAAATTATAATTAAAATAGGTTAAATTCGGTATTTAACGTTTTAGCTAGGTATTTCGTATTTAGAAGGTGGTGTTATTAGGCTATTAGTCCCTTTATTTTAGCCCTTAAGCCCGTTGTTATTTAGGCCCTTAATATATTTAAGCCGAAAATCTTTTTATTTTAATAATAGATATACTTCGTCGATTATAACTAACCTATACCGTTATTCGAAAACAGAATTTAATATAATAAATTACAATTAATTACTTAATACTTATTTAGGATTAAAAATAATATAATTATATTATTTAGTAGCTATATATTCGTATATCTCCGGATTAAACTTTTTCGTATTTATAAATATTAGGATAAAAGTAAAACACGGTACTTTTAATACAAAAATTCGTTATTCTTTAACTAACTTTATTAAATCGGTTATTAAAAAAAGGTTTAAATAATTAAGAATTTTTTAAAATTTATTTTATCAATAAAAAGAATATTAAACTTTCAGAAAACTAAATTATATACCGTATTTACCTATTCCTTCCGTAAAATACGGCTTTATCTATTAAATATAACGCTTAATATAAAGTAAATACATTAAAGGTACAAAATTTCTATAAGAATATTAGCCGTATATAAAACGTTAACATATAAATTAATTACATTTATAATAGCAAAAAACCGGTAAAATTATCAAATAACGTCCCGGATAAACTTACGGGATAAACAAGCTTACGGGATAGTTTTTAACATATTCTAATTACCTAACTTCAATTAACCATTTTTCAATACTAATAATATAAAACAACTTACAAAAAAAATAAAAATAAATTTAACCGTTTAGGTTAAAAAACGAAACCCGATACTTAATTATATAATACTTAATTTTATCTATAAAATCGCCTATTTTATTTTATACGTATAATATATTAATAAATCCTTTAAAACCGATATTATCCTTAATTCGCGAAAATTAACGTTAACCGAAAAATAATTGATTATCGATTAAATCCTTAATTTAAATACGTAAACGTTTTTTATCCGGCATTAATATATTAAAAATATAACGAATTTATTATTTATATAACGTATTACGGAATACGTTAAAATTAAATAAATATTTAATTTTATTAAATAGTAATAAAAATTCGAAATAGGTTTAAATCGAAAAATAAATTATTAAAAGATTTTATACGAAAATTTAAAAATATTTCGTAAATAATTTAAACTTATTCGGGTTATAATTATAAAATATAATATCGTAAAAAAAATATTTATAATTTCGATAAAATAAAATTTTTAATAAGGTTTTTTATAATAACTGGCATAATTATTATTAATATTAAAAAACGTAAAAAACTTAAATAAACTTAATAAAAAAATCGGAAATAATTTATAATAATACAAATTATTAACTTTTAAAATTAAGCCTTATTTTTATTTATTATCCTTACCGGGAAAAACTATTTTTTTCGCTAGTTCGCCGATAACCTACTTTTATCCGATTAAAAAATTATTATAAACGAAAATAATTAAATAATAAATAAATTAAATTTAAAATAAATTAAATATTTCGATAAATATATTTAAACGCGTATTAAAAATTTAAAACGTTTCCTTATTTTCGACGGTTACAAAAATTATTATTCGATCGAATTCGAAAATTATTACAAAACTAACGATATTATTATATTTTATATATTTATTTATTTTTCTTATCGGTTTTAACTTTTTAACGTATTTTATTTTTCCGTATTAAAACGTATTTATTTATTATATATCGAAAATTTTATATAACGTTACATTATTTATATTATTAAAAAAGATTTTATCGCCGGTTTTCGTAACGTATTTAAAATTGCTATAACAACTAATAATATTAAATCCGGATTCGCAAAAGTTAATTTCGTTTTATTCGATTTTAATAATATTTTTTCCAAATTCAAAATTTTTCTAATTATATTTACGCTAACCGTTTTCCCATTAACCTCCGCCGGTTTTATTTGTTCCCTATTTACGAAAATCCTTAAAAATATTAAAAAAATAATAAAACAAAAACGTTATTTATAAAGAAAAATTAAAAATTACCAGGATAGCTCGCCGACAAAAATCGTTAAATTTACGAATCTTTTAACAAAAAATAACTTATTATTTTTATATAAAATTACTTTTTTTCGAAAAAAAATTACCTAATTACGCAAAACAAATTATATTTTAAATAAACGTTATAAAACTAAAAACGTACGTTTTTTAAAAAAAAACATTTATTATAAAAAAAAAAAAAATTTTTATAACTAAAAAAAAAAGTAATAATAAATAATTACAATTAAAAAAAACTAAAAATAATCGTTATAAAAAGGTTTAAATAAAAAAACGGAAATATAATATTTACGGAAAACCCGGACATAATATACGTACTTATAAGGAAATTATAAAGATATCTAGCAATAAAGAATCCGATTAATTTAAATTAATTTAATATATTATAATTAATTAAATTAAGTTTATTATTACAAAATGTTAAAAACCATCCCGTAAACTTATCCATCCCGTAAGCTTATCCGGTACGTTAAAAATAAATACTTTATTATAAATAATTAAATAATCGAAAAACTAAAATATTTACCTTAAAACCTTTTAATATATTACTTGCATTTAGCTAATTAAGGAAAAAAAAATATTTCGAAATTTATTACAGATAATCTTAAGCTTTATATATTATTGTTTTAGCCCGTAAAGTTATATTATCGTAATACTAGCCCGAGAGAAGTAAAAAATTATAATATACCGAAAATAAAATTTTCGATTACTTCTTTAAACTTATAATACTAATCGCGCTTTAATTAAAATTAAATGTATATAAAAAAAAATAAAAATTTCAATTATATATTAACTTTTTATAATTATAAAATAAGTAACGTTAATTTAAAACTATATTTATAAAATTTATTTTAATAATTTTTAAAAATTTATATAAAACTGCTTAAAACGAAACTAAAAAATCACAATTTGTTATCAGGCCCTATTTTAGAAATTTTATTATTTTTATAAGTAATATTCTTAAAAAGGTTTAGTTGATACATTAGACCCCTAACAGATACTTCTTCCTCAAAGGCTCTAGCTGTGGCTACGGCTGCTGCGCCGCAGGCACAGCCACAGCCTCCGAAATGGGGTCCTGATCGCGATGAGGCAAGTATCTCGGTAGATCTCGTAGATCTCGCAATAATCCCAATGATCCCAATAATCCAGGATCTGGTTACGTGATCTTGCGTTGGGTCGTCTCCACTTTGGCACCGACCGTTTCCTGTGCCAAGGGCGCTAGGTCAGAACAGCACGGCTGCACCAAAAGTCTGATTGTTAAGTGCAAGATCCTGCTACGTCGGTGACTGCTGCACTCTTTTAACTCCCTTTACTGTCCTGCCTTATTGTAAAAGTCTGGATTTAGCTAATTTTAGTGTAAAATTAAAGGCTGCGTTTCTACACGGTACGATTGGAAAGATCAAGTACCAGTGTCAGCCTCCTTCCTCTTGGTAATGGAAACTAGATAATCCTGTCCCTCTTTGACCGATATGATGCCCAGAACCGGCCGGCCCACATCCGGCTGCGGTATGGGCGGGCTGCCCACCATCTCGATGTCGAAGCGGCGCAGCAGCGTGGCCACGAAGGCAGTGACGAAGTACTTGGCTAGGAACCTGCCGCTGCATTTGGTTTTACCGCCGCCGAAGGGCCTCCACGACGGGCTGTTTGGCAGCTTCCGGCCGGCCTCGGTGTCGAGCCAGCGCTGAGGCCTCCAGGAGGTGATGTCGTCGCCGAAGACATCCTCGTCGAAGTGCAGCAGGCGGTGCGGTACCATGACACGGTTGTCTTTGCGCATACGCTTGCCGCCAATGACGACGTCGCGCGTCACCAAGCGCACCGACGCCGCCCACCCGGCTAGCCGCAGAGTCTCGTGCCAGATGGCGTCGACCTGCGGGCATTTGGTCGCGTCTTGGATGTAACTCACGTCCACTAGCTCATCGCCACGGAAGGCTGGCGCCGTCTCCGCCCGGTAGGCGGCGAGGTAGGCGGGGTTGCGCATAAGATGTGTCAACATCCAGAAGGATGTCTTCCGTGCATTGGTGTTGATCCTATAGCTCCCACCCACGCCATTGTCGTCAACAAGCCGACCGAATCAGGTGTATATGTGAGAGAGGAAGATGAGACTTACGCAAAATAAAGGTGAAAGACCACAATGGCCAAATTCTCGTCGTCCACTCCAAGAGCCCTTACCTCATCCTCCATTGCATTGATAATCCATGCAGCTTGCCCCCTTCGCTGGCTCTGTGGCATTTGAAAGTAGGCCTTCAGCGACGCCATCATGTGGTCACGAGGGGCGGTCATGTCACGGCAGAGAAAGGACGGATATTGATACAGCATTTTCCAGATGACCTCATCAAAAACGATGTAGGCATTGGCGTAGATAGGATCGACCTTGTCTAAAACATCTCCGAAATAGACATACTGTCCTAGCCTGACAAAGTAATCCGAAGTCCACTCGTATAGAGGCAGCTGGATATGTGTCGGACCCCGCAATGGCGAATATGAACATTTTTTGAAGAGAGCGTCGAAGCTCAGCTGGTGGTTGATCCAGTCTCGGGCCTTTTGTAGGAGCACGATCATATTTTCGCCTGGGTGTAGCTGATGCACGTGCATCCGCTGAGCGAGGATGCCCAGAGATAGGCCCTCGGGGTTCGGAAACCCGGGCTTGTCGCTTGGGAGGGGAGAATACAAAGTCTTTATTGTGTGTTCATCGTTCCCGTTTGTCCTCATTAGGGTCTGAACGAACTCCTCGAAGGAAAGAGAGTCCGTGTTCTTGTATACCTCGGCAGATTGCCTTGCATCGGTGACAACATAAAAGGTGTGGCCAAAAGCCGTCAGGGCGAAGGGCTCATTGGTGTTAGCGAGGTGTTTCCTGCTTATACGCATAAGCCAAGGGCCAGACTAGCATCGTCATGTTCGCCACTTGCCTGGCTCGGGCGAGCAAGCCATTCGAATCACGGAAGAAGGCAGGGCCATGACCTATACGTGATCCATTAAGACTCCATAACCGGACCTGGGCTTGGTTGTTTGACAAAGCACTTACCCAGCACTGAAGCATCATTCGATTAGCAACTTTGAACTGGCCCTGATATCAAAAGAATACATACTTGGAATTAAGTAGGGCAGTTCCTTAGGCTCATCGGAGTAGAGCTTGGGATAGATAGTAAATCTCCAACATCGCCAGGCAGCCCAGACAAGGACAATGAATAACAATGCACGAGGCATGACAGGATTCCCATGCGTGGCCTGAAGTACTCGCTGCGCGACGAAGTCGGTCTGGTTATGCAGCACATCGGTAAGCATCTTGGCACAATCAAATTCTTAGGGAAAGGATAGTGGAATGCGTCAAAAACGGTTACTGAGGAGTCGGGACGAGAAATACAGGCTACGATTCTAAAATAAATAGAGCGAGTCCTTCACAATCTCCAAGGTAAGCCTGTGTATACAAACGTCGACCAGGGAAAACCAAGATATCATGTGTAAGTCGTCATCGCGCTGGGCTGACCGTGTGGGTAATGTCGAGACTTAATCACATCAAATGTGGCATCCTCCATCTGTGACTGCAACGTTCTGAAATCATTTGCGATGTAATCATGAGTACCTCAAAGTACACACAAGATGTGACATGCATCCGAGAAGATAATCGAAAATGCACCAACTCGAAAGTTCCAGTTATGCGTGTGTCATCCTCTGAGCTTTGGCGGGCCCAAAAGTTGTTAGTATTCTTGACGGCTCGGCCCACTCTTCCGGTGGCGGATTTACTTACTAGTAAATGCCTTGCATGGATTCTTCGGGCCCCAACTTAGATGACCTGCATGGATCTTTCCGTCGCCAACCAACAAAAGTGTGAAGCCTCCAATGGCTTGGGTTCTAATGGGATGGAATGGGAGGGTGTGGGATTATGGATAGAGCTCCTGAGTTCGCAATTCCCCGCCTCCCCTTATTCCAACCTCTAAGTGAAAGAACCCGTGTGCTGCCGGATTCCGGCTCCCTAATCTCTTCTCCTTCCTCTCTTTGCCCATTTTCACTCACACGTCTGAAAGCTTCAATGCTACTGCGTGCAATTTCCAATTCCTCTGCCCTCTAGAGCAGCCAAACGACAGTATTGATTTAACTAGTATTTCTTTTCTACTTCGTTTTAGTTAGAATAGGCCATGAGTTCAGTGCCGGTAGACCTTTGCACCGTTCCGGCAACAGAGTCGCCGGACGGGCAGTACAACTTCGAAAATCCAAGAACCCTGGCCCCAGCAACCATTTCCGTCAGTGTGATTCTAGCCACTTTCTCCATCATTCTCACCGCCGGACGCACTTACGTGAACCGAAGAAAGCTGTGTTCCGCCGACTGTATGTTCTATTTCCGAGCTAGAGATCTGACGAAGAAGCGCTGACGGGCGACAGATTTCACGCTTGCCGCCTGTGTTATTAACGTTGGCTTCACAGGTGACATTCTCGCCCGTAAGGAACCCCCGATGTCCGTTATTGGTCTATCTTTCTGATGCCTCGTCTTCGCAGAAATTAAGTTCAATCGCCATCAATGGGATATACCGGTCTGTTGGTTTACGGCGGCATACTTCAAAATTCTTTACGTCCAAGCGATGCTGTTCGCACCCGTCTTCTTCACCTCCAAGGCTGCCATCTTCTTGCTGTACCGGCAGATCTTTGGGGTCGAGAAGCGCATCAGAGTCGCTGTCAACATTGGCCTACTCATCACCCTTCTCTTGTACCTTCCAAACCTCCCTCTGTCGGCTATCTATAACGCTCCTCCCCGGGGCAATCCATGGGAGTCGATGTTGACGTCTACCGCATCCCAGAAGATGATTATATGGGGGATAGTTCAAAGTTCCATCAGTACTCTCTTGGACTTTTATATATTCTTTCTGCCACTTCCCATTATCGTCCGCCTCAATATGCCATTCAGACGCCGATTCCAGGTTGTTGGTGTCTTTACCACAGCTCTCATGTAAGGTCAAAGGTAGCTCAAGACTACCGTTTGTTGCCGAGAAGCTCACACGTATGTTTAGGGGTATTGTCGCGAGCGTGCTGTCCCTTGCCTACCGCATCAAGCTCCTCCACACGACCGACCAATTGTGGCAGCAAACTATAGTGGCTATATGCGCGTAGGTTTTCTTCAGCCAACCTCCCAGCTCTCTTGCTCGTATTCACAGAGTTAATACCCTCTCGCTACCTAGGCTGGTCGAGAACAACGTGGCCATCATCGTCAGTTGCATGCCGGCTTTGGCCCAGATATTGAACCTTCATGTTGGCGGGTCCGTCTTCTTCAGGTCGCTGCGGTCACGGCTCCTAGGCATCACCAATGGTGGCAGCAATCCCTCGGGGGACGAGTCCAAGGAAGAAAGACCGAAGCTAGCCACCTTCGGTTCGACCCCACCGCCTCGGCGCCGAAACTACTACGAACTAACCGATACCGCCATTCTCAAGTCCGAAGTCACAGTTTCGAACGACAGACCAGAGGCTTCGGCCTCTTCGCAAAATGGCATTACTTGTTCCGTGGGCATTTCTCAGCATTTCGGACGCGATAGTACGGAGCGTTTGGCGTGAAAAGTAAATATGCGTCCTGTTAGGACAGTTATAATCAAACCCTCTCGACTATAGCCGCTACATACCCGTACTTATATCCATGCATCAATACAGGTAGTGTCTATGCATTGTTAGTTACGTACGCAACCTAGGACACTTTTGATACATGTATTTGCTGCAGTTCAGATGAATAATAAAGCTATCTAACATAACCAGCTTGTTAGCGCCTAAAATTTATTACACATAATATTATTGCGGTCATATAATGCAAACCTTGGAGTACTTTTGCCCTTTTGGATATTATCTTAATGATAGAAACTTTAGTATGACATCTAATTAAGGGGCAGTTCGGTTAACTTTAACAGATTATTTTTAAGGCCCATGCCAACCCTGTTAATTAGCAAAATAGAAGTGGAATTGCTAAAGCTAAAGTCCTTATTAATTTAAGTTTAAATCTAGTCGGTTGATTTTAACGAACGGCTTCGATTTTAACAGCTATATAGCTTTTTGATGTAGCTAAATCGTTACCGTTTTTCGATAATATATAGTACTAGCACCTTTATTTAATAAAAAATAACGCTTTTCGTAATAATCGTGTTATTTCTGATTTTCTTAACCCTGAATTTAACCATTTAGCCTATGGGATAAGGTTTTTTTGGCCTTAATATTAATATATTCGAAAGGGGATGGAAAATATGTTAACCGGGAGCGCGGTAGCTTATTTAAAGGACGAAAAATATTGGAAAATATTTATAAAGTAGCTTAATTTCGTATATAAAATTAACGGTTAGCACCAAATCCTTCCAGTTTTCGAAATTTTCGTAAAGAGATCTATATTTCGTTTCCAATATGATTATTATCCCATTAACGTAAATTTACCCGAAAAACTTTCCGGGTTTATCGATTACTGTATGTACCTAATAGCCTGTTACCGAAACTCTAAGGGTTTTTGTCGATTTTAAATTTTCGTAAATAAACTAAACCGAAAGTAAAGCCGAAAGCAGTTAACCGTATTAACGTTATACGTAAACTTCATAAAAGGTAATAATATTTCTTAAATTATATCAAAAATAGATTAATAAAGGATTTACTATTCCAAATTATAGAATTAAAAAATGCGGTTATTAAGCCGTAATTAATAAATTAAACGCGTAAAAGATTCCCGTAACGAAAAAGCAAATAAAAAATAAATACAATTATTTTCAAAAAAGGATTTAAATATAGTTTATATTAAAAGAAATAAATAGTTTCGGTTAAAATAAAACTTTTTAAATCTTTACGGCTAAACCCGAAATATAAGAAAATTACTTAAAAATTAATAATATTTCCTATATTAAACTATATAGTAATAATTAACCGTTACCTAGGCTTACCCTAAAATAAAAGTTTTCCGTTATAAAATCTTAAAATACGTTAAATTTTGTAAAACCGTATTCGAACTTTCCGTTAAAGTTAAAAGCAAATTAACTGTTAGTTTTAGGAAAAAGATTAACGCTGCTATTTACTCCGTTTAAAAAATATTATAAACTTTTTCTTTATAAAAGTCAATTACCGGCAGGGAAAGGGATAATTCTATTAACAAAGCCGAAATTATATTCGTTAATAATAACGTTTTACAGCAAATAGGCTACCGCTTTCGTAAACGTTTTGTTAACGATTCAAATACGTAATAAAAAAATAAGAAGTTTAAGAAATATAATGGTTTACTAATAAAAAAAGGTTTCGAATATATCGTTAAAACGTTAATTTACAGTGAAAAGTTAACTCGGAATATTAAGTTAAATATTAAAATGGTTTTCGGGATTTTTAACAACATTTATACCGGTTAATTTAACGATAATACGCTATTTCGCGTTATTTAAGCTTAGGCATGTAATAATCATTTTGCTATTATATTTATTAATTTAAATAATAATTTAAAACTTTAATAACTTAGAAATTTCGAAAATAATAAGGATTTAAACCGTAAAAACGCCACGTATAACGACGAAAAGGTTTTTTATAATAATAATAAAAATATCACTTATTTCTTAAATACAGAAAATAATAAAAATAATAAAAATAATACGGATATAAAATTATAAAAGTATTAAAACTATTAAAACTGTTAAAGGTATAAAAGTGGTAAAAGGAAAATAACGTAAAAAAGATAACTTTTTCCGAATTAATATATTTCGTTATAATGTTATACATAATATTATTTAATATAGCCTAAATTTTAAAAATATTAAATCCTTATATAAAACGAATATATTTCGGATATATAAATTACTTAACAGTATTTAAGTTATTATAACGAATAAATTAAATAACTTTTTATATTTCTTTTTAAAAAATTATAATTTATTAATTTCCGAATATTAAGTTTTTCCTTTAACTAACTTATAACCATAATAATAACGCTTTTATTTAATTACTTTCGCCTTTAATCCTTCCTAAATTTCTAATACGAATCTTACATCCTTTTCGCAATTTTATTACGATATCTAGCAATAAATAAAACTACGCCACTTTATCTTTTTATACGTAAAAAATTATTTGCTTAATCTTTATCGTTAATATAAATTTCTTTATCCAGTTTTATAAGCTTATTAAGGTCGATTTTGCCGTAATTTAACAAGAAATTAAAAAGGTTAACCGTAACGTATATTGCCTTTAACATTATATCAATACGTATAAAAAGGTTCTTTTTAAAAACCTTAAAAATACCTTTTTATTTATTAAAAACCCTTTTAATCGCGTTTTAAAACTGCGTATACCTTAAATTATACAACTTCTCCGGTATACGTAACTTTATCTTAACCTGCGCTTATTTTTAAAAATAATACCATATACCATAATATAAAATAAAAATTTGCCCGCCGGTAACGTATTTAACATCCCCGATTAAATATTTATCCTTAAAAATAATAAAGTTATTACGATTAACTGCGTTATTAAATACTTTACCGTTATTCGTAATACCCTCCTAACCTGTTAATACGTAAATAAACCTTTTATCGAAATTACAAACGGCTAATATATTTATTAATAACCACCTTTTACGGTTTTTCTATACCTCTTACGGAAAAACGTTACCCTTAATCCTAACCCTAAAATAAATACTATTAAACACTTTTAATACGTCCTTAAACTATAAAAAAAACTTCCCGTTATTTACAATCTTCCGGTAAAGGCAATTATTAACGGACCTAATAATAACGCATATTAATACTATAAAAATATTTAAAACTTTATAAAACAAACGATAAATAATATTATTACTTTTTATAAAACGATTTAAAATAATCCGAACGGAAAAACCTTAAGTTATAATATGAAAAAAAATTATTATCTTTTCGTTAACCGAAATACGTCATACCTTTAACCCTATATTCGCTAACAACCAATCGTACAAAACGTAATATATATCCTTCTTTATTTTCGTAATCCTTTAAAAATAATTATTAAACGAAACTAACATATTAAACATATATTAAAAACCTATTAAATTATTAATATATACTTAAAAACAACATTAAATACGGAAATTAACGGTTACTAAAATAACAATAACGGCAGCAAGCCGTTTCCATTAACGGTAACGCATTTTCCGTATTACCACCATAATTATCGATTACGAAAAACGTTAAATACTATTGCAAAATCGTAAAACGATAACTACGGAAATCTTAATCTAAAGCGTTATTAAAATATACAGCAAAAAAAACGGCTTAAAGCTAAAGTAAAACTTTTAACGCAATCTATACGTTATCAATTAACCGTTTCAACCGTTCGGAAGCTATTAAAATTAAAGTAAAGAAAAATCAACATAATAATTAAACATTATTAATCCGGGCCTACCAAGAAAAACCAGCAATTTTCAGCAGAAAAATATGGAGATTGCTGGTATTAAACGTTACGAACGGTTTGCTGATAATGATGTTAATTTCCCACAAATATCGGATGTTGAAGTTAACCGAACTGCCCCTAAAGAGGGTTCGTAGCTTGTTATTTACGGGTATTTTACTCCTTATATCCTTGCTTAAATCCGATGGTAAGGGCCAATGCTACATCTACCCCTAAACCATGATTTTGCACAACATAACTGGAGATGGAGTAGGGTGCAGCGGCACAGCTCACAGCTTTCTCCTCGTTTCTTCAACGCCAGAGACGCAGATACATTTGTTAGCGCTTACAGGTTAGGTAGGATGCGAAGTAGGATGGGGCGCATTAACCAATGACAGTGGTAGCTATTATTAATGGAGGCCTTTGCACCACCAGCTACCTCCATAAGCTATTTTCCCCCTTTGGCTCTTCTTTTGGAAGACTCACCTCGAAAACATCATTTTTCATCAGCACTGTGTAACACATTGTAACCCCCAAAATGACAGCCAGTACTAGCCTCGGTGGCGTATGTGTGAGTGCTATTTCCCAACATTGTCTCCCTGGATAACGTCGAGTCTGACCGGTTTGTAGTGCGAGGCATTAGCTGCTCTGTTGGGAGCAGAAAAGGTATCGCTCCCGGGAAGTGCAGCCTACAACGCGTCTCTATCGTCGTATTTTGCTTTGCAATCGTCTGCCGTCCAGCCTCTCTGTTTTGTCTCCCCGCAGACGACCGGCGATGTCTCGGCCGTGATTGGGTGGTTGACCGCCAACCCCTCAGGCGGCTCGTACGAATTTGCCATTCGGTCCGGGGGCCATTTGTGGGTTCCCGGCGCATCCAACGCGCCGGGTGGGGTGACGATCGATCTGAGGGGTCTCGACTCAATCGAACTAAGCGCAGACAACTCGACAGCATCTGTCGGCGTGGGCGCGACGTGGGACGCTGTCTACGCTAAGCTCGACCCCTTGGGGCTTAGTGTTGCTGGAGGTCGGATCGCCGGCGTCGGCGTGGGAGGGCTGACCCTGGGAGGTGGCATTTCCCATTTTGGCCCTCGCCATGGCTGGACTTGTGACACGGCAACTGCTTTCGAGGTTGTACTGGCGGACGGCTCCATTGTGGAAGCGGATGGACAACAGAATTCGGATCTCTTTCACGGACTCCGGGGCGGATCAAACAACTTCGGTATCGTCACTCGCATCGACTTAAAGACGTTCGAGCAGGGACTTGTCTGGAATTCCACCACCTACCATCCCATTTCAACCATTGACGACCACGTCAAGATTTTTGCCAACATTTCGGCGGCAGAAAACTATGACGAGAATGCTTCGTTTATTACAGGGTTTGGATATTCACAATCACAAGGTCTGACTGTCATTAACAACGTGCTTGTCTACACGAAGCCTGTAGAGAATCCCCCGTATTACCAGGAATTTCTGAGTCTACCAACCATCTATAATTCCTCGGCCATCCTCAACGTAACTACCCTCTCACAGCAGGGGGCGAGGCTCCTGCCCCCAGGCATGGCTCGGTAAGTAGTCCCCTTCCTACACGGTACGCGATTGACTAACTGCAAGGAGCTACCTCTTCGCAACGACGACCTTCCTCCCTACGGAGGCGATGCTCCGAGCCGCATTTGACGCCTGGAACAGTAGCTTGGAGGGGGTAAAGGACATCAGCGGGCTGACGTGGTCGCTCTCCTTCGAGCCTTTGCCGCCGGCCATCTACCAGCGTGGGGCGGAGGCCAACGCAATGGGGCTTGTAGACCGCACCGGCACGCGCGTCGTGTGCCTCCTGTCGCAGGGTTGGGCAAACCAGGCCGACGACGAGCGCGTCTACGCCGCGTCCGCTGCGCTCGTGGCCGCCATCGAAGAGGCAGCCCGCACCCTCGGCGCTTACGATCCTTTTCTCTACCTCAACTACGCAGCCAAGTGGCAAGACCCAATCGCAACCTACGGAAATGCGAGCGTGCAGCAGCTGCAGGAGCTGCGGGCCAGGGTAGATCCCAAGGGGGTGTTTACGCATCTCGTTCCCGGCGGATTCAAGATTCCGTCTTAGAGGGAGCCGGTAGCCCTGCGGAGGCACCGGTGGATTGTTGGTGCCTTCTCTACAAGCTGCCTACATAGGCTTCGACAGTGTGGTTACCTGAGGTGGGGAAAGTTGGTAAGGCTACCAGTTGGTCGTGGGTGTCGACAAGGATATTGTATGCTGTCATACGTGCCAAGCCTTACACCACATATGCAGCCTGTGTAACTTGAACCAACCGCGTGTCGGTATCTCTTTATTCGCATTTTAATACCAAATCTGATTAACTTGCTACTTTAACTTGCAGCTTATTAGTGACCCGTCATGTGCAGCCCGTCGTGTAACCGGTCGTATCGAGCCACGGGTCCAAATACAATGCTGCCTCTAAAGGCAAAGATGAGCCTGCATAAATATTATCAGTCATCACTAGTAATTACTGACATATCGCAGAATCATATTTTCAGGAGATGTTGCGGATAAATGACCTTCCCCCTCCTTCCTCCACCCGCTCTTCCGAGATGGCGAACTACTGTGCTAAAAGGGTAACGCCAAGCCTGGCGTTGGGAAACTGGCGACTTATCTGCCAAGTCTGCCTTAACCAACTGTTGGTGGAGGCAGTAATACCGTACCTTAACCCATGGTCTAAGGATAAGGTCTAGTCTAGGAGATGTTTTTTTGGGTAAGTTTTGCAGATATCTATTCATAGCAAGCCTCTTACCATGGTGCCTCATACAACCATATATAATTTTATTAATTCATAATAAACAAACAACATAGGAATCTTTTACTCCGAAATATATCACAAGTATTTACTAAGTGGGCAGAGGGAAGCGCATTCTGAGTGTGCAACCTTAAACCAACCCCTGTCCCCTCCCCCACTCTTCCCGCTCTTCCTGCTTTCTCGAAGGTTAGCGTCACATAATAAGACTCCCCCAGGGGCCCTAGACCCCTACTCACCTAGCTATACACCTAAGTCTAGCCAAAATCGTATAAAGTTGTGAACGCTTAAGCAACCTGAATTTTAATTTCTGGACACGATGATCACTCCCAAGGGCACAATTCTCGTGACAGGAGCAAATGGCGGCCTCGGCAGCGCAATTGTCGGGATCATCGCCTCAAGACCCGAGCTGGCGGCCTATTACGGAGTCTACACGGTGCGAGATGTAGCCACGGCCGGTCCGCTTCAGTCGGCTCTGCAAGCTACAAAATTTCATTCGCACGACGTCATGTCGCTCGACCTGTCGGAACTATCGAGCGTGCGCGAAGCCGCCGCAACCATCAACGCCAAGGTGTCGGCCGGAGAGATCCCCCGGATCCGGGCCTTGGTCCTCAACGCAGGCTACCGAGAACCACAAGGCCAGACGTGGAACAAGGGTGGCCTGGACACTGCTTTCGCAAGCAACTACCTCGGGCATTGGCTGCTGGTTCTGTTATTGCTGCAGAGTATGGACCGGGATTCGGGTAGAATAGTCGTAGTCGGGGGTTGGGTCCACGAGTAAGTAGTCCTAATATCACACTAGTGTTCCCCGGGAGGCAGTGAGCTGATCTTTTTGCTTGGAACAGTCCTCTTGACAAGGCCAACAAGGCCAGCGGTGCATTCGAGGAGGAAAAGTGGAAAAAAATCTTTGCCGACGCCAGCAGCGGAACCGTCGAGTCGGTCGCCAAAGGTACATGGAGCCCTAGTCCCGACGACCCGTCCAAGGACCCGCGCGGGCTCAGTGGGATCCGGCGTTATGGGGCTGCCAAACTGTGCAGCATCATGATGATGTAAGTGATTTGTCTCCTCCAAGGGGCAAGTCGGGGGTTTTAACTAACAGGCTGGGATTGCCCGCAGCCTGGAGCTCCAACACCGACTCAACTCTGACCCCAAGCTGAGCGGCATCTCGGTCCTCGGCCTTGACCCGGGCATGATGCCCACCAAAATCACTACGGGCACTCTCAGTTGGCCCATCCGGTACCTAGTTTTCATCGTGGCACATATCTCGAGTCGAATCTCGCCCAACGGAATGATGCGGCTACCGCGCAAGTCGGCGGGCGACATCCTCGCGGCTGCATTAGAAACGGATCCACCATTCGGCGAGCGGCTGAAGGGCTTATACTTCAATGGATCCGAACCCAAGGAAGTGAGCATCGAGGCGAAGGATGCGGAGAAAAGGGCGGCGGTATGGAAGGCGAGTGTAGACTACGCTGAGCTGAAGGAGGGAGAAACCTGTCTAGTTCATTGGGCTTGATAATCGGCGCATAAGAGACTTCAGGGGAAGATAGTTCATTGGAAATTTACCAGTTAGTTTGCTTAACACTTATTGTGAGGCTTTCTCTGATACATGACCTCTTTGAAGACCAAAACCTTATTCTACGTACAATCCTCTTGCCGAGAGCGTGACATGGATGCCATGGCTCTCTGTTTCTGGCACAACCCAAACCCTCAAACCTTGCCAGCCTTACCGAATATTTCGACGCCAAAGTGCGCATAAATTCTACCGTAATCGAGTCCACACTCCCAGATTTTGTGGTGGAGTCCTAGTACGAGATAACAGCGTAAGTCTGGCAGAAGTTTGCGCCCCCCAAGGATGGCAGGAGTCCTGAGAGGGGGTGTTAGTGCGACGTTGCAATCTAGGATTCTTCCTTTTCGGCGTGGCTCTGCAGCCTTAGCATTCAACAGGGGTTACTACGGAGCCCAACCCCCGCCCGCTTGATAGCATTCCACATCCTCATGCATTCCTACTTCTGCTGCACCACGGCTGTGCCGCCTGGGTACATAAAGATGACCAACCCGATAACGCTTTTTGGGCAGCCTAGGTAATATACGTATCCCGATTGGCGATGATCCATTAAGTTAATGATCTACACTTATGCTACGTCCAGTTCCGGTTCTAGAGACGCCTGAAACTGTATAGATGGGGACATGGGCGACGTATACTTAGATAATATCGGCTCAAAACATCTTTTTCACGCCTATGAGTCTGATAGGAACAGAGTTCCCCAGCCTTACTCTACTTAACTCTGGTTTCTTCCTGTCCAAGCTCGATTACGCATCACATTGTGCCGTTTTTAGCCTCTCAGCTCTTACCGTCCTATCATGGCTCTTTTGCTTCTCCTAGGCTTGACACTGGTACACCTGGTTTGGAGTCTTCTGCGTCTAGAAGCAAACGTACGCACGGCTCGGAACCTTCAAATACCTGTCGTACGCATTCCGTTCGATCTTAACAACTACGTATGGGTCATTGCCCAACCATTACTATGGGCAGTCCTGGCTCGCGTACCAATCCCATGGAGTTCTTACCCCAACTTTGTCCGCTTCTCTCATCGTAACTGGCACTTTCTAGAGAAAAGCAGCCCTGCTGCGTGCTTCGGTCCCGTCTGGGCCCTTGTTTCACCTGGAGGCGTCCATCTGCATATTTCAGATCCAGGTGCCATCCAAGACATCTGCTCACGGTGGCGGGACTTTGTTCGCCCAGTCCAAATGTACAGTAAGTACAGTCCCTGACTGTTGAAGGTCAACCATTTTAATCCGTGACCAGAGATGTTGTCAGTTTACGGGCCGTCCGTCTTCACCGTTGGACTACAGGACTGGCCCCGTCATCGCAATGCCGTATCAAGGCCCTTCAATGAAGCCATCATGAAGTTTGTATGGGACGAATCACTCCGTCAAACCCAGTACGTATCCCCCCTCCATTTCGGAGTCACTCGCTAGGACTAACTCGTACGGATAAAGGGCAATGGTGCAATATTGGAGCTCTGGATCTGAGGCCGGAATCACGGATATGCAAGAAAACATGCGAACACTCTCCCTTAATGTGCTCGCAGTAACAGCTTTCCGGGAATCGTACGATTTCAGAGGCTCCCCGCATCTAGACGATGACAAGGCCGGAACTCAAAGCTACCGGGACGCCCTCTTCATTGTGCACAAATATGCAATCCATTTGATGCTTATTCCCTACCGGTTTCTTACCGGACCTATGACGCCTAGAAGTCTAGCCAAGATTGGACTTGCAGCTACGTCCCTCAAGGGCTTCATGATGAAGATGGTCACGGAAGAGGCTGCAGCGCTCAGCCGTGGTGAACCGGGATCGGGCGGCCTAATAACACACCTCGTACGCGCTCTTGACCAGAAGACACCCCAGCGAACAGGTTCCGGAGACGACGTCAAGAAAGCCGGGAAGGGGGGTCTTTCGGTCGACGAAATCCTCGGCAACATCTTCGTTATCAACTTTGCCGGTCATGACACTACCGCCATCACGCTCGCCTTCGCCGTGATGCTTCTAGCCGCGCATCCTGAGGTCCAGGAGTGGCTTCACGAAGAGATCACCACTGTCACCCAGCGCAAGCCTGTTGAGGATTGGGACTACGCCCTCTTCCCGAGGCTGAAGCGCTGCCACGCCGTATTCTTTGAGACGCTGAGGGTCTACGCACCTATTACTGGATTGCCCAAGATCACGTCTGAGAAAGTGCAGGCGCTTCGAGTCGGTGACCGGGTGCTTGTCCTCCCACCCGGCACTGAGACCTACCCCATGGTGCTAGGCGTCCAGACAGACCCGAATTACTGGGGGAGCGATCCTTATGTTTGGAGACCATCGCGCTGGATCGTACGTTCAGGAACCGCCGCTGAGGCTGTCGAGGAGCTGCTTGTTCCTCAGAAGGGCACATTTTGCCCATGGGCGGATGGCCCGCAGGGCTGCGCCGGGAAGAAATTCTCCCAGGTTGAGGCGGTTGCCATGCTGGCCTGTTTGTTCAAGACCCACCGATTGCGCCCAAAGACACAGACCGGTGAGACGGAAGAGCAGGCTAGGAAAAGGGCGCAAGATTGTGCTGACGATGTCAACTATCAGCTGATGCTAAAGATGAACCATCCTGATCGCGTTAGGCTAGAGTGCGTGGAGGTGTGGACGAACTGGGAGGGAATGAAGGAAAAGTCTAAGCCTAAGAGTCCATCAGCGGGATAGTTGGTTTAAAGGTTTTCTCATTACCAATTTCCCAATTTTTCTTGAATCGCAACCAGACTCCAGCTGTACATGTGAAGCGACACCCCCACCAACGCCCCTCCCAAACGCCCCGCCATTTCCCATATAAAATCAAGGGAATCGCATATCTATATTGAATTAAGAAAAATAGATAACTTGTTATTTAACTGCTTTTTCGTGTAAGACATAACCGGGTTAATTGCTTTTTCAAACCTACAAATAATAACGGAATATTATAATCGGATACTGCCTTAATATTAATGTTAATAGTAGTTAAGTTCTTAAAAGGTGTAAAACTTTAAGATAAATTCGGAGATATTAAAGATGATTATTTTTAAAAAAATATTTACGTTAATATTAGAAATAGTATATTAAGTTTCTTTAATAGCTATTTTATCGCCTTTAAAATTATAGAACTATTGTTACGGGGTTTTCTTTTTAGACTTTAAATATTATTAATTTTAAATTTCAGCCTTTTTACTTTCGTAAAATCCGTATTACGTTCAATAATAAAAGCGTTTTAGAAATAAAATTAAGCTTTTCCGTATTATAACCCGACAGGCTTAGCGGACTCTCACACGGTCGAAACGTCCAAGATTGAAAGACCCAGTAGGGCTCGAAATCGCGTAATACGCTCGACGGGCTCGAAAGGCTTGGCGCTTCGAACCGCTCCAACTGGAAGTACGGCTAGAACGGCTCGATGGACTCGAAGGTTCGAACCCTTCGTGTTAGCTAGCAGGGGGTGCTAAACGTATCCCATATACGGAAGAGCTTTGCTATTTGTGCTGTATCCCCTTTGCTATTCGTGCTGTGTCCTACTTTTAACAGCTGCTTACGGCCGCTACAGATCTGCCACCTGTTAACTCCCAGCTGTAATTACAGTTATAATTATAATTATTAATTATAACTATTCTATAATAATTGTAATAATTTCGTTATAATAATAATATATTATTTCGATTATAAAGTTTTTTATATTTTATAAAAAAATTATAAAAAAAAATTTAAACCGTATTATTTAAATTAATTAAAAATATAAAACAATTATATTAAAAAATAATACGATAAATAGTATTTAAATATTTAAGTGTTTAAAATTAATTAATTTATTATATAGAAGAATTTATTTAAAGTTATAAATTAAAACTTATGATATATAAAATTAATTAAAATTAAATATATTTCTTTATTTTTTAATAAAGCGGAATCTTAGGGGTGAAATTAGTTAGAAACTGACAGCTATGCCAGGTGTATATCAGCTGGAAGGTGGGGCACACAGCACGAATAGCAAAGGGGATACAGCATAAATAGCAAATCTCATACGGAAAGGCTCCTTCTGATCGGAAGATATATGTTCCGTTAATAGGCTATACTAAATTTGCACGCGTGTAAGAAATACTCATAGTTAGCCGAATATAATAACATAACTAATATCCCTTATATTTAATAATTAAAAATCTTATTCGTTTAATTTACGTTATTATTAATTAATTAATTATTATTAAGACGATATAAATTATATATTAATAATAATTATCCGTATAACTTATTAATTATAATAATAACGGTATTATTTACGATTTTCGTTATTTATAACGGATTTACAGATTAAAACCGTTTTAGAAACGAATTTTAAATTAAGGCGTACGTTTTTAATATATCGGATTATATCGATTTTAATTAGTTATTTCCGTAATCTGTTAAATTAATAAAACCCGATATAATTTCGTATCCGAAAAAATAAATCTGTTATACGATACGAAATAAAATTTTAAATAATGTCTTAATTATATTTATGTTTTCGGAAAGAATTACAAATAAAATCGATTATATGAAAAACTTAATAAAGATCATTAAAATAACGACCGAAAATATATAAGGTTATAATTAAAACTTTACGGCATATATTTATAAAAATTATAAATATAATATTTTTAAAAAAAATAATAACGATTTTATAAAATAAATTTTTATATTCATAAGGATATTAAATAAATAAATCGTAAAGTAATAAAAAATTATAAGTTAAAAATAAGGATATAAAGTTTTTAAAACGAAAATAACGATTATATAAATTAACGATTTATATATAATAGTAGTTTTTAATATAAAAACTTAAATAATTATATTTTAAATAATAAAAAAGATTAAAATTAAGAATAATATAATTAGTTATTAAAAAATAACGGTTAATTTTTTAAATTATTAAATTATTATTCATTTATAATTTATATAAAAAAATATTAAAGTAACGTTTTTAATTTTTTATAATATACCTGCGGATTTCTTTAATTAAAAGAATTTTAATTAGGAAAAGATTAAGGATAACTTTGAACCGCGAAAAAGGACCTTAGAGCGTAGGCCGAAATAAGGCGGTTATAGAGGTTTTTAAACGGGTCGAAATAATAATATTAAGCGAAAACGTTAAAGTTAAACGTTACATATACGTTACCTTAATATTATTACGTATTTTTTAATAAAGTTTTAATAAAGTTTAAGCTTAATAAGATAATTCTAATATTAATTTAAAATTAAATTATTTCCGAATAATAATTTATTGAAAAATATAAAGAAAATAATTATTTAAAAATTAAATTAATGTTTAAAAGAAGTAAAACGGGTTTTAACGTATTTTTTATTTTTTAATTAACATAATACGATAAACGTTACGTTTTACCTTTTAAGGAATTTAGTTATTTTAAATTTAAAATTTACGATATATATTTTAAATGTTATTAATACGTTTTAAATTATAAAACAATAATTTAAAATATCGGAATAACGTATTATATAAGCGAACGGCTTAAATAAGTAAGCGGACTAAATTTCTTAGTTTTCTAGATTTTTAACTTGATTTATATATTTCTTCACATTAATATTATAAAACGTTTTATTAAAAAAACCCTAAATTAAACTTAGCCATTTAGGTTAAAAAATAAAATTAAAAACTTAGTTATAAAAAGCTTAGTTTTATATATAATATTATCGAAATTATCTTAAAAACCCGATATCGTAATAAACCCGCCCGAACCGATATTATTTTTAATTCGTGAAAATTAACGCAGATCGAAAAAAAATCGATTATCAAACGAATTTTAAACTTAAATACGTAAGCGTTTTTTATCCGGCTTTAATATGTTAAAAATATAACGAATTTATTGCTTACTTAACGAGTTACGATACGTATTAAGGTTAATTAAGCGTTTAATTTTATTAAACGGTAAGAAAACTTAAAACGTATTTAAATCGAAAAATAACTTATTAAAAAGTTTTATACGAAAATTTAAATTTATTCTGATTATAATCCCGAAATACGATATCGTAAAAAAGGATATTTATAACTTTAATAAAATAAAAATTTGAAAAAGTTTTTTTAAAGTAATAAGTATAGTAAATATAAATGTCGAAAAACGTAAACATTTAAATAAACGTAATAAAGAAATAAAAAATAATTTATAATAATATACAAGGTCGTTAGGTTCAAGCCGTATTATCCAGGCTAAGCTAAAAATACGAAGTAATTATATTAATAATTAATACGATAAATACTTTCCCTAGTATTTTCGAATACGGTAATTATTAATAGTTTTTACGGTAATAATAGATTATACCTCGATTGCGAAAAGCCTTATCCCGAAGCCGATTACGTAATACCGATAAATTTTAACTTTAATAAACCTTATACCTTTTAGCTGGTTTGGTAAAGGGAATTTTAAATAATAACTTAGGAAATATTAAGCTTTTTGCGGTAAACCTTAAGTCCGTATAAAATAGCTTTGCGACTTTTCGCTAGTTTTATAACTTTTTTAAGCTTAATTAATTTTAAACTATTTTCTTAAACTCTTATTAATTAAAATAACTAAAATATACCGGCTAAGTCCGAATATAAAGTTCTAATATTCCGTATTTCCGGAATTTTAACAGAAACGGTTTCGATTACGTTATCCGACTTAAATAAAATATATCGATATTTTTATCGATATTAATAACTTTTCCGAAAAAAACCCGGTTTTACTTTTAATTCTTAAATACGATTTAATTTAAAACGGTAAAAATAATCGATCTATACGTAAACTTATACTAAAAAATATCCGGTTTAAAAAAAATAACGATAACGGGTTTAAAAACTTTAAAGTTTAACTTTTAAATCGATATAAGCTAAAAGATTACGAACGATAATTTATCCGGTTGTTCCGGATTACGAAAACCGTCTAGAATTCCGTTAAAAATGGTCGTCGATAAGGGCTTACATAATTAAGTAATTTGAAATCATTTTAAAGTAAAACGCCTATAAGAAAGTTAGGGTTTAATAAAGCTTAGTAATCGATAATACAATCTATCCATTTATTTAATTTGGTTCTACGATTACGTCTTTTTTAAGAAGAGATTTATAATAATATAAATTATTAATTTTTAAAGCTAGGCCTTATTTATATTTATTATTTTTACCGAGAAGAATTCTTTTTTTTACTGGGTCGCCGATAACTTACTTTTATTTAATTAAAGAATTACTATAAACGACAACGGCTATATAATAAATAAACTAGGTTTAAAATAAATTTAATATTTCGATAAATATATTAAAACGTATATTAAAAGTTCGAAACGTTTTATATTTTTAACCGTTACGAAAGTTATTATTTAATTATATTCGAAAATTATTACAAAATTGATAATATTATTATATTATATATATTTACCTTTGATTTTTATAGGTTTTAACCTTTTAACGTATCTTATTTTTCCGTATTAAAATATATTTATTTATTATATATCGAAAGTTTTATATAACGTTACTTTATTTATCTTACTAAGGAAAGTTTTATCGCCGGCTTTTACGACATATTTAAAGTTACTATAATAATTAATAATATTAAATTACGATTTACAAAAACGGGATTTATTTTATTCGATTTTAATTATGTTTTTTCCGAGTTAAAAGTTCTAATTATATTTATATTAACCTTTTTTTTATTTTCCATTATTATTTTCGTTATTTTCTTATTTACGAAAACTTTTAAAAATATTACTAACGTAATTTAACGAAAACGTTATTTATAAAGGAAAATTAAAAAATTACTAGAGTAGCTCGCCGACAAAGATGCTTAAGTCGGTTAATTTTTTAATAAAAAGTAACCTGGTACTTTTATACGAAATCGCTTTTTTAAAAGGAAAACGGTTATTTTCGCGAAACGAATTACGTTTTTAAGAAAAAGAAAGAGTTACTGTAAAGGAGGCATAAGTTTTTATAGTTAAAAAAATATAAAGGTAAGGAATTATAAGTAATAAAGGCTAAAGGTAATCGTTATTAAAAGGTTTAAACGAAAAAAATAGAAATATAATATTTACGATAAGCCCGGATATAATACGCGTATTTATAAAGAGGTTATAAAGACGTTTAGTAATAAGAAATTTAATTAATTTATTTTAATTCGTTATCGGAAAGTGTTAAAAAACAAATCGCTTACTTTATATAGTTCGCTCGCTTATATAATACGTTATATAATTATTATAATAATATGATTATCGCTTAATGAAATATAATACGGTAATTATATCCGTAATATATATAATTATATAATAAAAAGTTAAAACGTATATGTAAGGTAAAGTGCCATTAAGGTATCTAGCTATGTACATGCAAGCTGATCCGTTCACTACATACATGTACATAAATGGTGGTTCTATACAAACGCGACCGGGGAGCACCCCTTAAAAACCGTCCCTTCTTAGCCAAGGACCGGAAAAACGCAATGCGGGTTATTAACACGGTGATAAACAAGTGGTTTACCTTATTAAAATCAGGCCCTATTTTTAAGGTTATGTGGCTGCGCCTGCGGCGCAGCTGTGGCTAGGGCTTGTACTTTAAATACCGACATACAAAAAACCTATAAAAATAACAAAAACCTTTAAAATAAGGCCTGATAATAAGTTATAATTTTTTGGGCTCGTTTTTAGTAGTTCTATATAAATTTTTTAAAATTTCTATTAGAAATTATTAAATAAAATAATAATACCAAATAATTAAAAAATAATAAAAAATATAATTATATATAGCTGTAAAAAAGCTTTTTAACCGTATATATAATATTTAATTCGGGGCTGGTTTAATAGAGGTATTAAGAAAATAAATCGAAATTTTTATTTTTAGTAAACCTTTTAACCGGAATACCTTTTTTGCTATAACGTAATAATTATAACCCGTACGGTAAAAAATAATTATTAAACGGGTTTTTCTTATATTAAATTACTTTTAAAAGGTTTATGGTAAAATATTACGACCGGTAATTATTACGTCGCAGTAAAAAAAACGTTCCGGTTAATCGAATACGGGATTTTTTTATAATCGCGACGTAATAACTATAGCCCGTACAGTCGAAAAAATTAATATACGAACTTGTCCCATATAGAATATATTTGGGAAATCCGGTATATAATAATACGACCGATAGTTATGTTATCGCAGCTTTAAGGGTGTTACGGTCGCTTATTTCCTAGATATAAACTTAGCTATATCGGCCTTAATTTTAATTTAAAAAGATTAAAAAACATCCTGTACGTATATTAGCGTATATTCGACGTATATATAGAATTTTAAATATATCGGCCTTAAATTACTTGCGCAATAATTTTTTTTATTTAAATTTTTTAAATTTTAGGAAAAATAAAAAAAAAGTTGGGAATTTTAGTAAGGGCGCCGAAAACGAGCCCACGTTTCTGCAACTTACTTAGGCCTCGCTGGCTCGATAAGGGATATGGGATTTGATTGGCTAATTTTTAGCGTGATACAACAGTATATTAGAAAACGAGCCAGCAGAGGCCTGAGCTAGCTGAGATAACAAGTGGTACGTACACGATTGATTTGGTTCCCAGAGCCCCCAACCACTCCAATTGATCGCCGACACGGTGGCGGAGCCGAAGCCCCAACTGGTCTAGCTCCTCTAGGCTGGCGCCACTTAAAGAAACGGCGGCCCAAGCTGGATTCGAACCAACTGTCTTTTGCGCCCAACCGCAACAGGGTGCTCAAGCCTGTCGCAATTGAAAAAGATACCCAGGCTCGCGACCACTAAGCTATTAAGCCGTTAAAGCGTATATAAAAATATAAATATTATTAATTTTTAATACGATTTATATTACTTATAATATTTATTTCTTTAAGTTAATTTTAATTATATATATTATTTAAAAATTTTATATTAATTAGAAAATTATTTTTATTTATCGTTATAAAATTATTTAATAAGCTTATAATTTTATAAGATTTTAATAAGTATTTAAAGGCGTTAATTATATATATAATTTATAAAACGTTAATAAAAAACGTATTTAAATAAAATACCGGCTTATAATTTTCGTTTATATTAAACTTAAAAAATAATAAAATAATTTATAACTTTATTCGGTTTTTATTATATTAAAATATTATATTAAAGTTAACGATATAAAAAATACGGATTATTAAGTAATAAATTTTTAAATCCGTAAAGTAAATATTTTTTAAATTATTAAATTTAACGCGTATTTATTTAATAAAACCCAGTATAATTCGAATAGTTTAACATTTTCGAATATTTATATACGATAATAATTTATATAATATAAATAATATTAGAAATAAAATAATTTCGTAATTTTAATTAATAAGAAAACGATAATATATTATATATAATATATTATTTAAAAGTTATTTTTATAATATTAAATTAAATAAAATACCGTAAGTACGGTTAAGTAATTAATAAATAAATAATTAATATATAAATATTAAATTTAACGATATCGTAATATATTTAATACTAATTCCGAAATTTTTAATAATTACTTAAAATATTTTCTTATTATTATATAAATATAAAATTTTAAAATAAAAAACTTTTAATTTTTACCAGGGGTTTTAATTTTACTAATAAAAAACGATATTAATAAAAAGCAGATTTATATTTTCATATATCGTTTATTTCGGATAACGAAATTTTAAAAGCAGTAATTCGAAATATCGGTAAACCATAAATTCCCGAAGGGAACGTAACGGGGTTTTAATTAAAATTCGTTATAAAACCGGAATTGTAAATATTTCGAATTAATACTTAAAAAGAAATAAATACTAGAATAATTATATACGTAATAAGTAAATAGCTTTCTTAGTATTAGCGAAAGATAACTTATATTATTTATTTATACTTATTATTAATCTATTATTTTATTTATTCTATTTAAGTTAAGCTATTTTAAAAGTTAAAAAAATGGAACTATTTTAAAAATTAATATAACGAATTTAAAGAAAGAGAGCCCGGAAAATAAATTTGAAATATTCTAGTTCGGTATTATAAATGGAGAATTATAAGTTAAAATAGAATATTAATTAATAAATATAATAGATATATTCGTTAATTTTCTTAAAATAAAAGTTTTCTTATATATTTATAATAATATATAATTAATCCGGATTAAAAAAAGAAATATTTATATATAATTTAACTTATTTAAAAATAACTAAATTAATAAATAACGAATATAATAATAATTAATGTTATAAATAACTTTATTTAATATTACGTAAATAAATATATTTATTACGCCTTAAAACTATAACGTCGTATCGAAACTAAACGTATTTTTTATTGTTCGTTTTAATTAAAGTTATTTAAATTTCGTTTTTTATTTTTTAACTTAATATCGTAATTAACTTTTAATTTATTATTATTAAGATTATCCGATAAATACCGTTTATTTTTAACGTATAACTCTTTATTCCGGATAAAGATTATTATCTCGAATTTAATTTCTGATATATTATTTAAAACGTTAGACTATATATAATCATATTTTAGTAACTACGATAATATCGGTAATTATATAAAAGTAAACGAAAAATATAAATATAAATATAATAACGGAAATACAGTTAGTAAATTAAAAATATTAAAAAATAATAAGCTGTATACTAACGTTATAAATAATAAAAATAAAATACATTCCTTATTAAAATCGTTTAATATATTATAAATTACATATATAATTATAGGCGTTATTATAACCGAGGTTATAATGTTAAATAGTAATAAGATATAAATTACGTAATAAATTAATATTTAAATTATTAATTACTAGTTTAAACCGGACGGTTATATATAATATATTTTAATTAAAACCCGGTATAATTTATAGTAATATTACAATTTCTTTCGGAATTTATCGAATTTATAATACGATAAAAATTCGCAACTTATATAAATCGGTTTATAATATAAAAACGACTTTATATTTATTTCAGTAAATTTTATTATATATAAAAGAATTTCCGTATTTTTTATAAAACAACAAATATAGTTTTTTCGTAAATTAAATATAACGTAAATAAAAAACGGGTTTTTAAAATGTCTTAATATTATCACTTATCGAATTCGAAAACCGCCTTAATTAATTCGATTATATTTTGAATTAAATAAGAACTTTAAGTTTCGTTTAATTTTTAAAAAAAAATCTATTAAATAAAAACCGTTTAAATTTAATAAAAATAAATATTTATTTTATTTTTATTATTATTAAACGGAAGTAACTGCGTAAAAAATAATTCCTTCGCTCGTTATTTATATTACCATTTTATTACTTTCTAAATAACTTTTTTTAACGAACGGTTTTTTGGTAATTTTTAAGTATATATTTTCAAATTTAAAAATTCGGATATATAAATAAAATTAGGCGTATATATATTATAATATAATTTAACCGGAATAAGGTTATTAAAATCTATATTTAATATAATAACTATTTTTTTAAATATATTAAAATCGCTTTATATATATATTCGCGGTTAAATAACGTATGTTATTAAAGCGTTATTTTTATCCGGTTCCGTAAATTAATATTACTTTTTTTCGAAAATTTCCAAATAATATAAATAATATTTTAATTAATCCAAATATAAAAATAAAAATTGATAATGACTTCGTTTTAATTAGGGTTATTCGTAATAAATTACGTATTAATTTTTTATTCGAATTTAATACGTCGATTTTTATAATAATCTTTATATTTGATTAAATTATACGGTTTTTAACCTATTAATCGTAGGATTCTTTTTTTAATTTTTTATAATAAATAACTTAATTTTATACTTATTACATGCTTAATAAAGTATAAATAATATAATTTATTTACAACTAATTATATCTACTGGTTTATAATTACAAATCCTTTATAAAAAGAATTTTTAATATTTAATATTATATTACTTAATTATTATTCGAAATAGTTATAGCTAATTTAAAAACGATAGTAATTATCATAATACGGATAAAACTATTAAATTTTTTTAATTTATCGTATATATAAATTTAATCATCGTAAAGTATTTTAACATTATAAAATCTAATAATTATTTTTATAATTTTCGGTAAATACCTCCTGTTTTTTAAGATTTTAATTAAATAATGAAATAGTGCAGGGTTTAAGGACTTAGCTTTAGGACTAGTTAATTAGTTCCATTTAGCTCTAAGGGTATTTCTAGGAGCTCTCTTTTTTCGGGCGTAACCCCGTTATTATTTATTATCGTCGACTTTCCCTTTTTACGGTTTTAATACCGATTAATATAGATTTGCGTTATCTTATATATTATTTTAATTATGCGTTTGCTCGTAACCTTTTTATCGGATATTTATTAATTAGGATTAAGTTTTTCCGATTTAATTTATTTAGTATTTTCAGTAAAGAAATTAGTTTTAATTAATTGCCGAAGTAACTTATGATTTTTTATTAAAAAATCGGAATAAATAAGGCCTTAATTAAAAAGTTTCCGATTAAAATAGTTACGGAAAACGAGGGACGATTACGATTATGAAAATAGCGATTTAAGAAATATACGGTTACGATATAAACGATAGTAATACGATACGATAATATTGTTAACTTTGGCTGTAAACGATTAATACGAAGTTGTTAGATAAAATATAATATTTTATTATAAGATGGAGTTATTTTTAATTAATAATAAGAAAGTATAGGTAAAGGCGATAATAATAAAATATAGTTTAATTAATTTATTTTAAATTAATTATAGGATTTAAACGATAATTTCCGTTATAAAATGGTTTATATAATAGGATAAAAGTAAACGGAAATTATTAACAGACATAAGAATTAATTAAAGGATTTGTAATAATTAATACCGTTACGAAAGTTACGTATTTAGAAATTAAAAGGTTAAAATAGTAGGATTAATAACGTGGTTAACAAGATAAAACGGATTATAAATTTAGGCAAAAAGTAAAAAGGGACTATAAGGCTAAATATATCGGCTTTAAAAAAATTATAAAAAGGGAATAACGTTTTGTAGCGATATACGAAAAAGCCGATATAATTGCCAAGTATTAATATCTGGATTTATTTATTATTAATTAATTAGTATTTACTATAAACGTTATTAAGTGGAATATTATAAGATTTATTATTTGTATTTAATTTAAACGTTAAAGTGGTTAGGATAGTAATAAAAATATTGATTTCCGTAATAAAAATAATCGTGGCTAAATTTAAACGATAATAACGTATTAATTAAGAAGTAATTACTTAGTTTAAAATTAAAAAAAGGAAAATATTTATTTTCAAGTTAAAATGTAATTATAAAATATATTTAAAAAAACTTTAAAAGTTATTATTTACTTTATGCTTAAATAATAGTTTAATTATTAGAACGGTATTTTCGGATTTAAAAAATTAAAAGATTATTCGTAATAATTAATTTTTTAAATTTGGTTTTAGCCGATTTGTGAAAAAATTTTCGAAACTTTTAAAAATTGATATATAAGTAAAATCGTAAAGCTTAATATTAGTACCGGAGTTTTTTTGCAAATAAAATTAAAGCCTTATTTTGGACGTTATTATTTAATACCGATTAAAGGAATTATAAAATAAAAGCGAAATTAATAAAATTAAGTTTTTAAATAATTTACTTAGATTATTAAAGCTTACGAAAAAGTTAAATATTTTTGAAATTATTATTAAAATATTTAAAAAATAAGAAATTCCGTTAATTCGAATTTTTTCGGAATTATTTATTGGATTTACGGTATTAATATTAAAGGTAATGCTTATAAAACCTGTTAATTAAAAATATTTCGGCTTTTCCGAAAATATAATAGATAAAATTATATTTTTTAGAGTTTTTCCGGATTTATTTATTTATTTCGAATTTTGTTTTTTAAGTATTAAGATTACCGATTAATTTAAAAGCGTTTATAAATTGTTTAAGAAGTATAAGTTTAAAAATATTAATATAATTATTAATTTTTTAATTAAATTAATAATTTAAAAATAAAAAACCAAACTAAAGTTATATTTAAGGAAGTTATTAAATAAGATAATGTTGTTATAAATATCCTGGGAATTTTTAAGTTTTAAAACTTTAAATAAATTTAAATTATTAAAACCCGGTTAAAAACTTTAATAAAATAAATTTAACGTAATATTTTTAATTACGTTTATAAATATTATTTAAAATATGTTATGAAAATCCGGGATATTATTAAAAAGGCCAAGTTAAAAAAATAATTAATAAAGATAAATATATTAAAAGTTTGTGTAAAAACTTTTCAATTAATTATTTCGAAAAAATCTTAAATAATTTTTTTATAAAATTTAAGAATTTATACGTATTACTTTACAATAAAGCTTTAATATTAATTAGAGACTAGGTATTTAATAAGGTTTGATTAATACGTTATAATAAATATAGAAAATAATCGGAAATTCGTTTCGATTTTAATTATATAAAAAAGGACCGACTTTATTTATTATAATAATAAAAAACGAAATATTAGTATTTAAGGAGTTCCAATTTAAGATAAGCATTATTTGGCCGTTGCGATTAAGTATTTAATATTATAAATACATTTTAAAAATTAAAGATTACGTAAACCAGGTAAATTTAAAACTTAAAGGTTTTTAAGAAGGAAATAAAAAATAAAGAGGTTTTATAGATTTTTTAATATTACGTTTTGCCAAAATAGGAATTACTTTAAGTTCAGGATTATAATGCTAATTTTTCGATTAATATAGTAAATTTTTAACCGGACGAATTTAAACGGGAAATCTTTTATTATAACCGAGGTAATTATCGTAATAATTATTAAAATAATTATTAAAAATAGCGAAAAGGTAAATACGTTAATTTTAAGCCTGGTATTTACTAGTTTTACTTAAAAAACGAATATTTTATATATAGTTATAAGTTATTTATAAATATAAAAAATACGGAATTAATCTTATTCGATAATAACGGCTTTACGATTTATTTTAAGTTTAAAAACGATTAAATTAAAATAAATATTATTTAATTCCCGAATATTTTTAAGTATTAAATAATTAACGCCCGGATTTTTATTTGGAAAAAAGTGTTTAAATTAATATATAATTTATTAAGTTTTTCTCATTATTACCGAAAGAAAATATAGTATTTTAATCGGTAATACGGTATTATAAAAGGTTCAGATAGTTACAATTTTACTATTAATAAAAATAAGATATAGCTTAATATTATTAAACCGTTATGTTTTATTATAATTTTAAAACTTAATCAATAAAAAGCCTTTATTAATTAAAACCGGATTATTAAAATTAATTTTATTAATTTTATTATTAAAAATAAATAATTATTTTATAAAAAAGTTTTATTACGTAAATAGTTATATAGTAATTTTGTAAAAATTAAAAGTACCCGTTATTTAAAAGAAATTCGTAAGTTAAAAATCGATAATTTTAATTAATTTTTTGTTTTTATTAGTATTATAATAATTAAGCGTATTAACGAAAAAATGGAATTTAATAACGGTATAAAAAGGAGTAAGATCGACGATAATAAGGTTATATAAAATGAATCTTTATTTATAAATATAAATACCGGTATTTAGACGAATAATATTATTAGTTACGGCGGTTTAATTAATAAGGACCTAATTAAATTTTAAAAAGCGAAAATTTAAAAAAACGTTAAAAGAAAATTTAAAGTTACTTAAGTTAACTTAATAAAGGCTTATTCGGATTTTAACGGGGTTTTTAAAATTTTTATAATTAATAAAGTATTAAAGGTATTTAATTATAAAAGTAAAGAAATAATTAAGATAATTAAAACCGAAATTCGAAATAACGTTACTCCGGTAAATAAATAATAAAACCTTAGGATTTTTATTTTAAATATTAAATACAAAACCGAAAACATAAACGAAATTAATGTTTTATTAATATAGCAGTATAGTTTAGCCGAATTTATTACCTTGTTATTTAGATTTGCAGTTAAGGTAAACTATAAAAACGGCGAAAACCTAATTAATAACGTTATTAATACCGGAGCCGAATCTAATATTATCGTTACGTCTTATATTAGGAAATATAAGTTAATAATAAATAAATTCGGGTATCGTTTACAAGTTTTAATTTTTAAAAAAGGATTTAATTTAAAAATATAATTAAGGTTTTTATTTAGTTAACCGGCCGATTAATTATTTTTTTTTTATCGTCGACGATAGCTATATAACGTAACCGTTAATATTAGAACTTAATTTTATAACGAAATCGAAAATAATTTTAAATATAAATTCAGAAATAATAAAAAAAACTTTAAAATTTAGCCTTATAAATATTTTTTTTTAATATTTATAGGATAAATTAACCGTAATATTCGTATAAATAACGAATTTTAAAAAAAACAGCCGGTAAATTTATAAACCGTTTTACTGGCGAAAATAAGTTTACGAATAAAAAAACTAACGAACTTATTATAAGCCTTTATATCTTTTCGATTAATAATACGTATATTAATTAGGATTATATTATTATTTAAAAAATTATCGGTAATAAATTAAAATAGGAAATATTATTTTATATTAATTTAATAATAAAAAACTTACGTATGTTTTATATAGAATTTTATAAAATAAAATACGTAATAAAATCGAAATAGAAAAAAACCGTTTTTATTAATTATATTCCCCTAGATGGATTTATATTACCCGGAAACCCAGATTAAAAAAATAAAAAATTTATTAAAACTTAACAGGTTATTAATTAAAACGGCGGATATCGTAACGAACCCGGTACTTTATTAATAACTTTGTTTTTTAAGTTTTTTACTATAAAACGTAAGATACGTTTTATCGAAAAACGATTAAATACGGTATTTAATTAATTAAATAACAAATTTACCCGTACGGAAAAAGCCTTTTTTAAAAAAATATTATTTCGTAAAAGAGCTGCTTTAACTTAAGAATAACCGGAATATAAAAAGATTAAAAATTATATCGCGCCCTTTTATAAAATCCGTACGATCCTTTATAAAGAATAGCAAATTAAAGGTATAAAAATACCAGCTAATATAAAAGACAAACTAATCGACGTATTATAAATCCGGATTTAAAAAGGTATATTCGAATAATTTTATGTTACGTATAAAAATACCTGGTTTTTCGTTTAAAAAAAATAATAACCTGCAATTAATTAATTCCGTAACTAAGCTAAATGTTATTACGCTATAAGATCCGTTTATATTAGAAAATTGCACCAAACTTTCCTTAGATTTTATTATATATTTTTTAATAACATTAATAAAAATTTTTTTGGATACGATTAGGTTATTTTAATTGCTGCTAGTAGGAATTATACGACGTTTTTAATACCGTTAAAATTATTTAAAATAATAAGTTTACTTATAAGGTTTACTAACTTTATAATTTACTTTTATTACGTTATTAAGAAAATGTTTATTAATTTAATATTTAAAGTAACCCGATTATTTATAAATAACGTTAAAATTAAAGTATTAAAAATACGGTACGATAAAGTTAAAATTTTTTTTAAAATTAAGAAATTCGTTTTTAAATATATTATTAATATTAACATAACGTTTTTAAACTATAAGTTGGCCGGCGTTACGATTAGTATATAAAAATCGTAATAATGCTAAAAAAATAACTGTTATAATCGGATTTCTTTACAAAATAAATAATTATTAACCCAATAATGTTAAAATAATAAAAATCCAAAAAATCGGACCGTATAAAAATATTACGGAAATTAAAGTTTTTTTAAGGATTACCGTTTATTATCGGATTTTTATCAAGTATTATATTATAATAATTAACTTATTAATACGGGTGTTACGAAAAAACGCGCCGTTTATCTGGGCTTATAATTAGAACTTTGCCATATTAACTTTGAGAAAAACGTTTACGACAGCTTTAACCTTAATTATATTAAATTATAATCCTAACGTAAAATTAATTATCGTAAAGACCGATTCCTGTAAAAGAAAATTTAAAAATATTTTAAATTAATTAATTAATAATATCGAATATTTCGTATATTTTAAAAATAATACTTAAAAAAAAGCCGAACTAAATTATAATACCGGCAAACTGGAATATTAAATTGTTTTTAAAATTCTAAGGTAATTTCGAAACTATATTTACGGAATCCGATTTAAATTAAAAATTAACGTTAAAATCTTAATTACTTAAATTAATAACTTATTAAGCTTTTTACCTAAAATTTTACTTACCCGATAGATCGCTTAAATAAAATAATTCGACTTTAAAATTAAGCATATCCTTAATAAGAAACATACAGCTGCGGATAACTTATCTAGGATTCCACCTAAGCCTTCTAACGTATTGGACAATTAATAAAAAAAAAATCGATAACTTTATTAATATCCAGTTAAACGTTATTCGGCTTAATTTAATTATAACCGGAACGGCTTTTAAATCTTATAAATCTGCTTAAAAATAAGGACCTTTTATCGGAAATTAATTTAAAACGTTATAAAAATACGCGAAATTTTTAACGGCATTAAAATTCCTTAATTAACTTAATACTGCCCCCTAAAAAAACGGTTTTGAAACACGAGGTTTTAAAATATTTTGTTTAAGACGGTATTTTTTAGTACAAAGTAAATAAATAATATAAAAATCGTAAAATTATTAATACCAAATAAAAACGCCAATTAATAATTAGATAATATTACGAAAAATCTGGTTATAAAGGTAAAAATTCGACTTACCGCTATATAATAACTTTTTATTATTAGCAAAATATATATAAATATATTCGGAAAACGATACTTACGTACCTTAAATATTAAAAAGTAACTGATCGACGTTTTAAAAAGAATTACGGTTTTTCGTAACTTATTAATATAATTATTATTTAGGTAATCGATATATAATTTATACCCGACGATAATAATTACAAAGCTACTGTCGAAATTAAGTACAAATTATTTAATTATTTAAAAGCTAAATTTTTGCGATCGGCAACGATAATAACGATTAAAAATTTTTAAAAAATGTATTTTTTACCGGTACAGTATCCCGATTAAAATTAAAATAAACGATAACTTTGAAAATAAAGGCGAGGTTATTAAAACCTATATTACGCTAAATATTAAACGGAAAAAGAACGCGGTTTACGTTATTTAACATCAAGGGTTTGTCGAAAAAGAATATATATCGATTGTTAAAATTTTAATAAAAGTAATAAATAATACTGGTAAAAGATAAGTTAAGTTTTTACCTAAAATAGTTTTTGCGAATAATATTATTATAATAAGTTATAGCCTAAGTTCTTATAAACTGCTATATAAATAAAAGACTTTTTAATTAATCGAAACGGTATTATTAATATAGAAAATTATAACCTGGGATCCAAATACCCCAAAAAAGGATTTAATTTTATAGCGGATTCGATTTTTTTTTTAAAAAAAAGCAAAAAATATAACTAAAGTTACCCGGTTTATTAACGAATAAAAACGTAAAGCTGTTAAATTCGTTAATTACAGAGATCGTAATAAAATAAAGGATAAACTTTTAAAAATAAATGACCTAGTATTATTATATAATATGCCGTAATATATAAATATATTTAAAAATATAAAATTTAAATACCGTTAAACTGGATCGTATTTATTAAATAAAATTATTAATCGAAATATTTATCGATTAAAAGAAATTAATAAAACGTTATTACGAGGAAATTTCCTTATTAATAAATTAAAGCAATTTGTAAAAAATAAAAAAGGATATTAAAAACCGATAGATTTATAAAAAAATAACTAAATAAAACCGTTAATTAATTAATTAAGGGGAATGGAAAAAGGTACGGTTACGAAAAATATCGAATTATATAAAAACTGGCAACCTAAAATTTTAAAACTTATAAAAACAAATATTAAAATATAAATCCTAAATAGTTAATTAGAAAATTACGTTATTATAAACGATAAAAACATAAATAAAAATAATTAATTAATTAGAAATTTTTTTTATTATATTTAATAATAAAAAATCAAAATATAAAAATATTATTTCCGAATAATCTTATTATATTACTAAGTTTTAATATTTTTATTATTAGCCGAAATTTTTTTTTTAACTAATTAAAAAGTTATATAAATAAAATCGGTAATATAATTCTCGAATAATATTTAAAGTTAGTTACCGGTAAACTCTTAAAATACCGGATAATTATTATCGTTTAAATTTTTTATAACTTATAACTTTTTATTAAAATTAACTTTAATAACTTTAAATTAATTATTTTTAAATATATATTTATAACTTTTAATAAACTTAATATAATTACCGTAAAAGTTTTTAGCGAATCCTAGGATTAATCGATAATTAAAAAAAAAAATTATACCGGATTAATCGGAAATTTTTAAACCGTAATATTGTTTTTCGCATAATTTATAAAATATTAAATTAAGTATTTTAAATATTTAAATAAATAACTTATTAATATATCGAAAATCCTTAATAAGCAGTAATATAAATTAATTTACGAACTTTACGAAATTAATTTTAACGAAAACAATATTTATCTTAAATTTATCTTTAAAAATAAATATTTTAATAATCGGACACTATATATTAACTATTATTTAAAAATTCGTATTAGTAATTTATTATTTTAAATATTAACCTTTTACTGGATCGAAAAAAAAAGTAATTAATATAATTCTTAATATTTACGATTAACTAATATAATACTGTTATATAAAGAAAAAAAATTATTTCGAAATATTTAAAAATAATACGGGTTATTACAGTATATTTATTTTAATATTTAAACAATTTATCGGTTTCGTTAAGTTTTATACAAAAAAAACTAAAATTCTTTAATTTAGATAAAACTTAAATAACCAATTAATAATACGAAAAATACCGATTATAAATATTAATAACGGAATAAATATAAATAATAAAATATTTTTAAAATTAAAACCAGGTATTATAAATATTAATTAACAAATACCGAACTGCTTTACGGTATTAATAATAAATATTAGGTTTTTCTCGATCGATTTTATTATATTAATAATAAAAAGATAAAATTTAAATAATTAAAAGTTATTTATAACTAAGGTTTTAAAAAATATTCCTTTATTATTAAAAGTTATATTACAATATCGATATTTAAAAAAAAGCTAAATTATAAATAAGTACTTAATAATATATAGAATTTTAAGGTTTATAAATATTACTAGGGTTATATAAAAGTTTAATACTTCGATTAAATTTTAAAACTTTATTAATATAATAAGTAATAAGTTTATTAAAAATAGGAAAATTTAATATAAAAAAATTTTCCTTACGATAAATAAATATGGCGTTAAATTTTTGGAAATTATGATTAAGTTTAACAATAAAATCGGTTTTATTTTAAACGCATTTATTTTTTAAAAACGAATATTTTAACAATTTAATTAATTACTTTAAATAATTATTTACGTAAAAACCTTGAACTTTAAATAAACCCGACAGTTAACGGGAATTTATAATAAAAATAATTAATATAATAAATATATATATATATATATGCAAATATTAAAAAGAAAAAGTCGGAAAAAGAAATTTGTAAGAATACAGCCCCCTGTAGCCAAGAAGACTAGGCTAGGACAGGACCCCATATAAATCCTGATAAGAAGCTGTCTAACAACAGTCGCTGATACGACCCAAGAGGGGTTCGTGGCTCAGTGAGCTAACAATTGGTCTTGAATATCTGACAAAATTAATATTAAAAGGAATTATAAAGTTATAAAAAAAAAGTTATAAAAAAAATATACAAACGAAAAAGGTACGTATATATATCTAATTATACGAGTTATAATAGTTAATTACATTTTTTATATAATTTTAAATAAAATTTCCTAAGAACTTTTCGGCGTATATAATTTTAATTAAAAAAAATTAATACGGGCTTTATATATTTTTAATTAATTACGTTTTCCGTTTAATTTTATTTTTAACGCTTTTTTTATATATATAACTTTAAATATTTATATTCTCCCTAGAGGAGACGTAACCGTAGAACTAAATTAAACAAATAGATAGATTGTATTATCGGTTGCTAAGCTTTATTAAACCCTAACTTTATAGCCCTTATCGACGACTATTCTTAACGGAATTCTAGATAGTTTTCGCAATCCGGAGTAACCGGATAAACTATCGTTTGTAGTTTTCCTTATATTAATTTAAAAGTTAAATTTCGACGTTTTTAAGCTTGTTATCGTTATTTTCTAGTTTTGCGAGTAATTTTTCTATAAGCCGGATATTTTTTAATATAAATTTACGCAAAAACCGATTATTTCCGCCGTTTTAAATTAAATCGTATTCGAAAATTAAAAATAAAACCCGATTTTTTTCGGATAAGTTGTTAATATCGACGGAGGTATCGATATATTTTATTTGGCCGATTGTTTTATTTAAGTCGGGTAATTTAATTAAGACCGTCTCCGTCGAAATTCCGGAGGTATGGAATATTGGAACTTTATATATGGATTTGGCCGGTATATTTTGGTTATTTTAATTAATAAGGGTTTGAAAAGGTACTTTAAAATTAATCGAAATTAAAAAAATCGTAAGATTAATAAAAGGTCGTAAAGCAGCCATTTTATACGGACTTAAGGTTTACCGCGAAAAGCTTAACATCTCTTAAGTTATTATCTGAGATTTCCTTTACCAAACCAACCAGAAAGCATAAGGTTTATTAGGGTCGAAGCTTATCGGTATTACGTAAGTAAGCCTCTTAAACCGATATTAATTGAGAAATTGCGTATTTATAGGGACCTAGCAGTTGGTTTCGGAATAAGGTTTTTTGCGACCGAAATATAATTTATCGTCACCGTAAAAATTATTAATAATTGCCGTATTCGAAAATATTAGGTAAAATATTTATCGTATTAATTATTAGTGTAATTACTTTATGTCTTTAGCTCAGCCTGGATAATACGGCTTAAACCTAACGACCTTGTAAATATTTATATATTTCTATATATATAACTTTTATTTATAAATATTTATTTGTATTTATTATATAAATATCTGTATTTTTTAATTAATTTAATACCGTTTATTATAATATCTTTATTTAAAAAACGTTCGGTAAAATCTGCTTATTATATTCCTAAGTTTAAAATTAAAAAAATTAACTAGTTTCGGTTAAGTAATTTTAATTAAATTGCTAACGTTTTTATTTTTTATATTATTAATATAGAGAGGATAATAAAAAAGTTACATTATAAATTTTACCGGTTTAACTTTTTCCTTTAATATATACCTTATTTAAAATTTAATTAGTTTTTTTATTGCCCTTTTCGATATAAAAAAAACCAGATTTTGGGAATTATTAGAAGTATTTCCTAAGTTCGAAAATAAAGTTAAATTTTAATATAATATTATTATTATATTATTTAGGAAAACCTGTATATTTTAAATAATAAAAAATATTTCCGATTAAAAAATATTACTAGCTTAATATATTTTATTACTTATAGTTCTGCTGAAGACAAGTTGGTATATATTTTTAAAATTAGTCGTTTTATTACTTGTTAATGTTATATCCCGATAAACGAAAAGTTAAAGGTTATAATTTAAATATTTATTTTGGATTTTGTTTAAATTATATCGTATAATATTATTTAAGTCGACGAAAATAAAATTTATAATTATTAAATAAGTATTTTATTTATCCGATTAAAGCCTTTTTTAATATTATTTAATATTATTTTTTTTTAAAACCGAATTAAAAAAATATTACGATTTTATTATAATAAATAAAAATAAGCTGGTGTTAATAAGTTATTAATCCGTATTATAAAAGCCAAAATTCCAGTATAAATTAAAAGATAAATTTATAAAACTTGGATTATTTTTTTTTTTTTATATTATCGTTAAGGATTTACCGTAATAAGGAATAGAAAAAAAGGATTATAAAGCGAAATAAATATAATTAATAATTTTATTACGGTGATTAAAAAGTACCTAAAGCTATATTTAAAAACAAAAAATAAAAAAATACCTAGGTATTACTAATTAGATAAACGTTTATTATTTATTTCGGAAAAATTCGAATTATTATTAATACGCTTTTTATTTTTATATATTTTTTATATTTCCGTTAATTAAATATATTTTATTTTTTCCGACGAATTTCGATTACGATATTCCTTATTTAAAACCCGTTATAACTATAAGGTTAAATACGTATTACGTCCGCCTTTTAATAATTAACGCGTTAAGGTTATATTACGAAAAAAATATATAACGTTATATAAATAAATAAAAAATACTTATAAAAATATTAGGAAATAACCGGAACCTTATTTTAATTAAAAATGGCCTAATTAAAAAAAATATAAGAAATCGATTAATAACGATGTTTTTAAAAAAAGGTATAAAAAAATAAGGAAAAAATTAAATAAAAAAAGGAATTAATAAAGTAAAAAACGAAGTTTTAAATTAAGAATATTAAAGGATAAACCGTAAAAGCGAATTTAAATTAATTAATAAGTTTTTATATATTTATAACGTTAAGGAGTTATTTACGTTAAATTATTATCTGTTTTTTACGATAATTCGAGAACGAATTTTATCGTAAGAAAGAAAGGTTAAAATGGTACAGAGTTTAAGGATTTAGTTTCAGAATTAGTTAATTAGTTCTATTTAGTTTTGAAAGTATTTTTAAGAGCTTTTTTTTTCGGGCGCAACCCCGTTATTGTTTATTATCGTCGATACTCCCTTTTTACGGTTTCAACACCGATTAATACAGATTTGCGTTGTTTTGCATGTTGCTCCAACCATGCGCTCGCCTGTGACCTTTTTATCGGATACCTATTAATTAGGACTAAGTCTCCCCGACCCAATTTAATAATTACAGGTATTTACACTTATTTTATTTATTATTACTATAAACAATAATTTTAATAATAATACGCAAATATTTCGAATTAAAAAATTTAAATAAGTTTAATTTGAACGTTAATTTTTAAATCAAAAAAACAATAATATCTATTGCGAGCCTATTAATATTTAAACTTTAAATTTCCGTATTATAACGATATTTAATAAAATCGCCAATTAATAAAAGTAATTATATTTCGAAATTATTTTTATGACGTTATTAATAGTTAGTATATACGTAAATTATAAATATTAATATATTTAAACCGGAAATATTTTTATTTTAATAATAAATATACTTCGTTAATTATAATAAAATTATACTACCGTTCGAAAAGAAAATTAAATATAGCAAATTAAAATGAATCGTTCGATACTGATTTAAAATTACAAATAATATAATTATATTATCTAGCAATTATACGTTTTTATATTTCCGGAGTAAGTTTTTTTTATATTTACAAATATTAAAATAAAAACAAAGTACGGCTTTTTTAATATAAAAGCTCATTGTTTTTAATTAACTTCATTAACAGTACGATTTAAATAATAATTAAATCGGTTATTAATAAAAATGTTTATATAGTTAAAACCCTTTTAAACTTTATTTTAACGGTTAAAAAAATGTTTCCGAAAACCAGATTATATACCCTATTTACTCATTTTTTTCGTAAAATACGGTTTTTATTCGTTAAGTATAATATTTAATATAAAACGAATGAATTAACAACGTAAGATTTCCGTAAGGTTATCGGCCGTATATATAATATTAACGTATAGATTTATAATATTTATATCCATAAGAAATCGGTAAAACTATCCGATAAAATAAACGTTTAATTATAAATTTTTTAATATATTTTTTATATTTAATTAATTAGCATAAAAATATATATTAAAATTTATTATAGGTAATTTTAAACTCTATATATTTTTATTATACTAGCTTAAATAGGTAAATGATTATATTAAACGTTAATCGTAATTTTAAGCTATTCTTTTCTGTTATTAATTATTATTCCGTTTTAATTAATACTAATTTTATATTAAAAAGTAAAAAATTTAATTTTACGTTAAATTATATAAATTATAAAGGTAAGAATTTTATAATTAATATATATTATAAAAATTATTATTAATAATTCTCTTAAATATATATAAGAGCATATTAATTACTGCTGAAAAATTATAACTTTTTATTAGATCGTATTTTTAAGGTTTTATTGTTTTTAAAAAGATTTTTTTTATAAAAAGTTTAGTTAATATATTAAACCTTTACAGCTATTTCTTAACAGAAAGCCCTAGCTACGGCTGCGCCGTAGGCGCAGCTACAACCTTAAAAATAGGGCCTGATCTCGATGAGGTAAGTAATTCGCATATTAGTTTTTTAATAGAAGCTATACATTACCTTTTTTACACCTATAAGCGGCCCGCCATAATTTTAATTATTTTATAACACTTACTATTTATCTTTAAATAACTTAATAATATAACATTTTCTAAGGAAATTCTTTAGTAAATTTTAATCCTTCTTAATTATAAATTATAAATCTAAAACTCGTTAAATTTTGCAATTTTCCGTTATGAAAATACGTATTAATAAAGTATGAAAGGTGGAAAAGCGATGCAACTGCAAAAAGAAAATGGGGGTCGGCCTAGGTGTTACTAAAGATTTAGGTCTATAACGCACCCGAATAGCGTTTTATTTAACAACAACGAAAAGAACGATTAATATCTTCCCGCGTAGGTATCGAATTACGATAATTTCTATATTATTTTTATCATTTTAATTCGGGCAATTAATTTATCGAAAAATATTATGATATTACGGGAAGGTTGTTAATAGATATATTTAAGTGTTGGTATAAGGAGTTAGGGCGATTCTTATAGCTTTTGTTATAACGTTATGTATAACTGCGAAATCCTTAGATTTTAAAAACGAATTTAAAACCATAATAGCTTTATTAAGTGGTATAGCGGCCGTAGTTATTATGATATTAAAGAGTGTTGTTATAATATTAATCTTATAGCCCCTTCGCAATAAGAATGCATCTGTTGCAAAAGGAAATTTAAGCAATTACGTGTTTTCGAGCGGGCTGAAAACCGCGTAAAACTGCCCGTCAGATTCCTGACGGGCCGGTGGCAAGTGGAAAAGAAGTAATGTACGGCTCTCATATAAAAAAGTAATGTGCGAATAGCACAACTCTTCTGAATCGCCTGCGCAACCACTCCTTGTGCCTTTTTCTTGGCGCACTCCTTATCAATTCTACTCCAGCGGCATTCAGATTCATCACTGGGCATGTAGTCGGATAGAGCTGCTATTACTTCCTCAAAAGAGCGTCTGCTTTACTATTGCCCTTTGTTGCCGAGAGGCTGCACAAAACTGCTATGCTTAAGGCGAACCCAGATTATTCTTTGATACCACCGGTAAGGCCTCACCAATATATGTTAATCATATTAATACACCTACAGTAGGCCGATCTAATCAAGTGCCTATGCTGTCTTTTGTTGCACAGAGAGATGGTCTTCAATGGATTATCGATGAGTGCTATGCAACGGGCAATCAAGCACAGCTGGAGCTGAAACGGGTGATGCATCGCCTTGTGTTTATAAACGCTATTTCCATGCAACTCCACTGCCTTTACCACGCAAAATGTCATTCTGGATCTAGCCAACGCAGACCCATCTTATATCGAAGCTTTGCGCACAGAAAGCGCACGGGTGCTGATGGAAGCGGGTGGGAAATGGACACGGCAGGCCGTGGCGAAACTGAGGCTTACGGATTCTACCATACGAGAATCTATGAGGATGACTCCTTTCAATAGCGTGGGCTTGCCCCGAACGGTGCGCCTCTTTTCCCCCAATTCGTCGATTGTCGTATCGCTCATAGCTTATTCATACAGGTGGTGAACCCCCACGGCATGTTTGTCGACCAGGGTGACCTCAAAATCAAGATCCCGTGCAATACAATGTTGGCCATTCCCGTGGAGGCCATCCACTATGACGAGTCGATCTATCCAGATGCCAGGAGCTTCCAGCCGTTCCGGTTTGCGCAGCCTAATTCCGCCCGTGATATCATGAACGTATTTGGTTCAATGCCTAGAGGGGTTCACAAGAGGAAAGTAGAGCCCTGACTGACTCACAACTAAAGCCTAAGAGCAGCGCTACCATAAATGACGCTTTTCTTGGGTTTGGGTTTGGAAAACGTGCATGCCCCGGCCGCTTCTTCGCCTTGAATGAAGTGAAGATATTCATCGCGCACATGGTACTAAACTACGACATTGAACCCCTCAAACAGCGACCCAAGATGACGTCAATTACCTGGCTGAATATGCCGTTATTCAATGATCTAAGAGTTCGGGTGCGTAGAAGGAGTCCAAGTGATCTCATGTAGATCAAGTCGACCCCAAACTTAAGGGCTCTGGAGGATGTGTTCTAGTGTCGTCAGCATCAGATGAATTCAGTTATTCCCTTTAAGAACACAATTTGTATTATTTCTCTTGCTGGAGAGACTCTGAGTGCGTAATGAATAATTGCTCCGGGTTTCTAACACAAACTACCTTTACGTCTCGGCGTGGCACTTTCGGTCGCCTATTGCCGCCAAGAACATAGGGGCCATGCCAAGGACACTCCTGGGACCTTAGACCTTACCTAATAGGGCCCACAATGGATAAGGGAAAGCCAGATGTCCCAAGCTGCCTCCTTTTTTTTTTTTTTTTTTTTTTTTTTTTTTTTGTAGACTCAAATAATTTGAATGCTTGCGTATGCCTGCTGTTATGGCACTGTCCATTCCGCTCTGTTATATGTGGCGTTTCCTCACTCCGCATATCTATGCGGGTAGTGCCAAAGTTGTAGTCGTCTGGGAAACCGGGCCGAAAGCAGATGCATACCCGAAGGTAACTCGTCCGTCTTCCCACTCATAGGACTTCTCCAGCTTTTCCTAGCTACCTACCTTGCCAAGATACGCACCAAGGGTACTACATGGACCCCAAAACGCCTTTGCGTCTTACGTGTCGATGCACGCAGTATGCATTCTGAAAACTGCGTGCAGTGTCGGAGTAGGGGGCGGCGCTGTCAATTCCTACATCTGTCATTCGCTTGGTCTCTGCGCACTGAAAGTCACCGGAAGGTTAAGAGGATAGGGACCCAGGTAAGGGTAGCATCCATAGAGTTTGGTGTCACAGCTCCAACATGCTACGTACGCGTAGAGTTGGAAGTTATATGCACTCCCCTCCGTAGGTACAACTCTATATCTACATCTAATGAACCTACCCAATGGTACGATAGCATGAACATCGGACGTACCTAATATTGTATGAATTGGAAGGTCGCATTGGTCATAACACACTGCTTGGCTCCTCTATGACTTGTCATAGCCCTGGGTATAGCCTCGTTGAGCCTATTGCCTAAACTACGGCGTCTCGAGGAAGAGGGAATTGCACCCATCTTGTGAACTCCAGTGCTTAAAGAAACAGGGTTTTCGTCATTGCTCTACCCTTTCGCACATTCGTTCGCGACTCAAGTACATTCATACGCTGCCCCTATTTGTTACTTCCCCAGATCACCCACAAGATGTCCCGCGGAGTTCGCTCTGGTGGCAGTGCGACTGAGACTGTCGACACAGACAATCTTTCTCGAGATGGAGAGCAGCCTGGAATGTCCGCGCCTCAGTCCTTTAGTTTTCGAAGCATTCTTGCCGCTTTGTGCTTTTTATCCTTCATCTGCGCTCTCGATGTCACCATTATCACCACGGCGCTTCCCACTGTAACAGCAGCGGTAAACGGGGCGCTCCGGTATGTCTGGATTGCAAATTCGTTCGTGGTTGCGTCGTCCATCCTGCAGCCTCTAGGAATCCGGAGGTTTCCTCCGGAAAAGTGGGTCCACCACGAATAGGGGTGGCAAAAGAGCTACGCGTCTTTCTATATCCTTTCATATATTTCTATTATTTACGCTTTAATTAATAATGGAAAATGTGGATTAATAATTAAATAAGGGCCTGAACGATAACGGGCTTAAGGGCTAAAATAAAGGGATTAATAGCCTAATAACACCATTTTCTAGGTACGAAATACCTAGTTAAAACGTTAAATACCGAATTTAATTTATTTTAACTGTAATTTTTGTTATGCATATCGAATATAAATAACGTATACCTAAAGTAATATATTTTTTTTCCCGGAGTTATCGGATTTCTTAAGATAATTTAAATTAATAACAAAATTTAATAAAAATAACGTTTTTTAAACGATTATTATTAATAATTACTTAAAAAATACTATTTTCGTTTCGTAACGTTATAAAATATTTCGTAACGCTATAAAATAATATATTTATTAATTTAAAATTAATTTTTTCGTTATAAACCGTAAAATATAGAAAGATTTTCGAATTAAAAATAAATTCGACGTATAACGATTACTTTTGTTATTATACGGGCCTTACGTATATTACGAAAGGTTAAAATAAATAAAAATAAAAAACGGCGATACTTACTTACGATAAAAAAAAACTTATAATCCGGAAAATCTTAAAACTTTACGGAAATTCGTTAAAAAATTCTTAAACGGGTTAAACCGGAAATTTAAATTTTTTTTTCGTATAATAAAATTATAATTTTTCTTATTATTACCATAGTTTTAAAATTATATTAATTTCGGTAATATCCGTTATATTTCCGTTATTTAAAAATTTATAATATTTTTATATATTATAACCTTTAATAAAACGCAAAAAAACGTAATTAATTAGTTTTCAACTTTATAAAATATTATTTATTTTATTATACGTAAACTTTTTAAATATATAATAATATTTTTTCGTATTTTCGTAAAATAATTAAGTACGAAATATTTTATGTTTTTAATCGAATTAAATTTTAAATTAAAATAATTTAATAAATATATTAAAGTAATTAACGGTATTTATATTTATATTTTTATTACGTAAAATAAATAATACGGATAACAAAATCGTAAAAGTTTTATTTTATAAAACGTATTTGTAATTATAAAACGGGATAAAATTTTTAATTATATATTAACCGGTATTTAAAACTTTATATATAACTTTAAAATTTTTACGGATATTATTTTATAAAGTTTTAAAATACCGTTAAATCGGTTTTATATAATTAATAATAATTTCGGTAATCGAATAAAAATTATCATATTTTTCTTAATTATTAAATATTATTTTTAAAAATAGCGGCTAAGTTAAAAAAGATCCGAAACGGCGAAAAAACTATATAATTTATATTATTTAAAGATTAAAGTTATCGTAAAGCAGATATTTGGTATATTAAAAAAAAAGTTTAAGATTATACGGTATTTAACGTCCGAATATAGTTTATTATTATAAATCCGTTTCGTATATATCGTATATACATTATATAACTTTATTAAAAAAATAGTAATAAAAATATAAATAAGGAATTAAAATTTATAAAAACTTGAAAAAAAATCTTTAAAAAATAACGGAAATACGTTATTTCGAAGTTAATCGGGAAATTCTTTTATAATATACGGTACCGAATAGCTTTAAGGTATAACGGAATTATTAAAGGTACATAGTAATAATTAATAATAATAATTAACGGTTAAATTAAAAAGATTTAATTTAATAAAAAACGTAATATTTTATAGAAAAATGTATTACGTTATAGAAAAGTATATACGTTAGAAAAAAAAAGGATTAAAGGTAGTTAAGTATTAGGTTAAAAGTAATAATTGTATATAATAATTTTAATGGAATTTTTTTAAATATAGGAAAATTATTAATTTATATATAGATTTTAAAGAAATTAAATATTTTAAAAATTGTTACAAAATAATTTCTTTTTTACAAATTTTTTATTTAAATGTTTTTAAGTTAATAAATCCTTATTACCTTTTAATTAAACGCTTTATTTTTAATATATAATAAAATATTAATACCAAACTTTTTAAGTTATAAAATTTAATAATGTAAGAAGAAATATATAATATTTTTTTTATTAATTAGTTCGCCTTTATTTAAAAATTATAATTCGTATTTTTAATCGTAATTTTTCGTAAAAAGTAAAGTTAATTTCGAGCGCGAATATAAATAAAGTTATTAATCTTATTAAAAAGCGATAATTTAAAGGTTAAAAAATTGTTATTATTATTTTAAATCGTAAAACTTTTTATAAAACGTTAATTTTTTTAAATTTCTTTAAGTTTTTCGATTTTTGTAATTTTTTTAAAGTTATTAACTTTCGTTATTTTAATTTTTTTTTATATATAAATTTGTACAGTTATCTCGGCCGAGATTATTAAACCCTATTAATTAAGGTTTTTAAGTAAATGACCTTTTATTTTTTCGATTTTAAATTGTTAAATATTATAGGGTTTATTTTTTTCCTAAGTACCGTATAGGTTATTAGGAAATTAAAAACTCTGATATTATCCGTAAGGTTATTAACGAAATAACTTATTGCCTTTTTTATATTTTTAAAGCTTTATACCCGGTTAAAACCGCGAAAACTTATTAATATAAACTTATTTTCGTTTTATTTTTTTTTTTTCGAAATTTTTTGCCGCTTAATTAAAAACGGTATTGTTTCCACAGTTTGTAACGAAAGTACCGTAAGCTGGAAATTTATTCCTTTATCGCCCGATACGTTGATATTAATATCGGGGTCGAATTTATTATTTTTTGCCCTAATTTTAAAAAGTATTGTTTTTTTTACAGTTTTATTATTGTTTTCCCCCGAAATTATGCTTTTATCGTTAACGTTACTTTTATTAAATAAGTCTGATTTATTATTAACTTTTTTAATAAATTTTCCCGTAACCGTTTTCTTAACGAAAACGGTATAATATAAGTTTTTATTTACGAAAGGTTCTTTGTAAAATTAAGCCGCGCTAAAAAAAAATTTTAAAATAACTTTTTATTTTTCCTCGGGTAGAAAAAAGATATTTTTTTTAATCTTTCCGTTACCGCTTGTTTTGAATAGGATTGCCGCTAAATATTGTATTTACCGTTTTTTTTTTCTATATATTTCGCCTTATCGTATCCCTTTTCCATGGTTGATTTCTAATATATAACTACATATTAATAGCAAGGTTTTCGTATACGGGTTTTAAAACGGCAGGGTGTTTAATTGCGAATCTGTTTTTTGTTATATATAAAAAAAAGGAGCTTTATAAAAACTTTAATAAATTCAGTATTTTATCGTATTTAAAAACCCAAGCCCCGTAAGCATAGTTTCCTTTTTTTCGGCTTTTCTTAAACGTTACGTTTTTGTAAAGCTTTTTATAAGTTTTTCTTAGATTTCGTAGAACGCTTTTTTAACTTTTAACTAAGCTAATTAGTTACTAGATTAGGTTATAATTCGTTTAGAAGGGATAATAATAATAGCGAATTCCTGATAATAATTTTTCCGCTTATATTATTACGAAAAAAACCAAAATCCGGAAATACGAATGCGGAATTTTTATTATTTTTTCCTTAAACGGCGGAAGCGTTAGGTTAAGACGAACCCATTTTTTCTTAAGGGATTAGCGTTACGAAATTATCGCGAAATAATTAAGGTGGTTATAAAAAAGGGGCTTTAACGCCAGTTCGGAAAAGTTACGATATTACCATTTATATATATAGATAACGTTAGCTAAAAAAACGGTAACTTTTTCAGGTTTAGACTTTGGAATAGATACGAATGCTATATTGTAAATTCCTAATTTTATTATATATACTGATGTACACGTTGTTATTAGGCTATTAGTCCTCTAAGCCGTTATCGTTCAAGCCTTAATATACTTAATAATACGGTTATTTACGTATATATAAAGCCTAATATTCCTAGGGCTTTTATTAAAGTTTTATAGCTTAAATTATTATTAATTATTATTAATATATATATTTAATACTTTTGTTTACCGCGAAAAGCTTAACATCTCCTAAGATATTATCTGTAGGGCACTTTGTACAAGGCCTACTAAATCGAAAAGCCAAAGGGCATAAGGTTTATTAGGGTCAAAACTTGTCAGCATTACGCGACAGTCGGTTTCGGGATAAGGCTTTTCGTAACCGAAGCGTATAATTTATTATTACCGTAAAAACCATTAATAATTACCGTATTCGAAAATATTAAATAAAGTATTTATCGTATTAATTATTAGTATAATTATTTCGTATCTTTAACTTAGCTTAGATAATATGGCTTAAACTTAACGACCTTATATATTTAATACTTTTTATTTTTTAATCTAGATTTTACCCTGTACGTTTTTATATATAAATCCTTTTAGGGTAATATCTACTTTTTTTATAGGGTAGAATCGATACTGTCGCATTTATATTTCTTAATGGTTATAACCACTTAATAACTTCCGCTATATATATTAATAACTTTATTCCTTTATATCTTAGCTAAACTTTTACCGATTTATAATATTTTTTATTTTAAAAATTGTTTAAATTATCTTTACCTACTATTAAATTTACGGCTTTATTAAATTATTTTTATTTATTTATCCGGAAAAGTTTATATAACTTTTTTAATAATTATTTTCTCCGAATTTATTTTTCGAATTTATTTTTGAATTTCTTATAATTATAGGTATTTTATATAAGTCTTATTTGTTTAAAAGTAGTGAAAATCTTAAGTTATGGTTTATTCGGATTAAGGTTACGTTAATTTGTGAAAGTTTTAATTTTACCTTTATTTCGGATATAGGGGATAATTTATTTTAATCCGATAATAACAAAGTTTTAATTATTATATAATTGTTATATAAAAACTTTTCTTTGTATTATATAAAGTTTATTACTAGTTGTAAAAAAGTTTAGGAAATTTTTAATAGTTAATATAAATTTAAAAGCTTTATAACCGAATTTCCTTATATTAAAGGAATTTTTTAATTTTTCTTTCCGAAGATTTTAAATTTATAGAAAATATTTAAATAAGGTTAAGTTTTTAATTAACGTATTAAAAATTAAAGATTTAAAATTAACCGATAAGGTAATTATAACTTAGGTTTTAAATTTGTTAATTAACGATTTTAAAGCATTTATATAAAGTTATTAGATTTAAGTTGTATTATCCAGGCTAAACTAAAGATATAAAATAATTATATTAATAATTAATACGATAAATACTTTATTTAATATTTTCGAATATGGTAACTATTAATAATTTTTACGGTAATAATAAATTATACGTCTCGATTACGAAAAGCCTTATTTCGAAGCCGATTATTAGGTCCCCGTAAGTACGTAATTTCTCGACTGATGTCGGCTGGGAGACTTATTTGCGCAATGCCGACAAGCTTCGACCCTGATAAACTTTATGCCCTTTGGCTCTACGGTTCGGCAGGGGGTATAAAGCATTTATATAAAATATTATTTAATTTTTTCGATAGGATTTTAAATCTTATATCTTTAAAATACTTTTTTATTTATTAATCGATAAAGTAAGAGGTAAGAAGAAAAAGAGGTAATTATTAATTTTAAAAAAGTAAAATAATTTAAAGAAAAAAGAGAATAAAAAACGTTGTTTTTAATTTAAAATTCTCGGTTATTATCAGATATAGGGGACATTAGTTATGTTGTTGTATTAGGCTAACTTACGTATGTTTCTCGTACGCGTACAGCTTTTATATAGCTTAGTAACGGAATATATATTTTCCGATTAAAAGGATCCTTTCCGTATATAGGGAACGTTTAGCATTCCTTACTAGCTAATATACCCCTTTAACGCTTTGAAGTATTTATAGCGTTAATCGTTATATATTATTATTTTTTAAAGCTATAGTTTTCTATTTAACCTTTTTTCCGGCGATTAATTCCTTTTAATTAGCTAATTTTTTGTAAATTATTTGTAAAATGTTTTTTCGCCGTTTAAGGGCTTTCGTAATATTTACCAGTCCTAGCTGCTTTTAAAATACTTAAACGGTTTACGTAATAAGGTTTTAGTTAGTCTATTATTTAGTATATTGTCCGTAAGCATATAATCTATTTTGATTAAGTTTTTCTTTGCGGTTTTTTGTAATTAGTAGTTATATATATTTACGTACCGTACTTTTGTTTGTAATAAGGTAAGGTTAACGTTAATAAACCGTATCGTTTGTTAATTATTGTACTATATATTTAACGGTTTAATATTTAAAGTACCTTTTAATTTTTTAATTAATTAAAAGTTAAATCAGGTTTTTTTTATAGTTTGTATAAAAGATAATAATTCCGTTTCGGTTATAGAAATAGTTACTATATTTTGCTTGTTTGCCCGTTATTTTATTATTTTTCTAAATAATTTTATAACGTAAATTTAAAAACTTTTTTAATCGATGGTATTATCCGTAAAAAAGGCGTTATTTTAAATATTTAACAAATTTTCGCCTTCGAACTGTAACATTAACGTTTTAATTCCGATTAGATATAATACAATTCGATTAACGGCTTTGTAATATACGTTATTAAGGTTTAAGTTAAAATGAGTAAGTCGGGATACGGTAAAAGATATATCGGGTTGCGTATTAATTATTATATAAAAAATAGAACCGATTTTTTTTTTTTTTTGGTATTTATTAATAAAGCCTAAATAGGCCAGATTAAAATTTGGTAATAGTTTAACGTTAATTATAGGCGTTTTTAGAAAATTATTTAAACTTTTTTAGGAATTAAATTAATTAGTTTATTTATAAAGTCGGATTAAGATAATTAGAATTTTTATTAAATTTATTTTTAATTATTTTAATACCGAGGAATTATTATAAATCTTTACCTTTTATAAAGGTATACCGTTTCCGAATTTGTTAAATTAATTAATTAACAAGGTTTTAATTTTCTTTACGATATAATATTACGATATCGTTTACGGGAAAAAAAATACCCTTTAACGAATAAAGTAATAAAGTTTATAAGGAACGGGGTTAAATCCTAGTCTTTTAAACGTTCCGGTAAAGTTTTTTTGCTATCATAATAGCAACTTTTTTAAGCCGTATAAAACCTTTTTAATTAGGAAAATTTTGTTACGTTACAGATATTCTAAAAGTATTTTTATATATATTTTATAGGGTAATTAAGTATTAACGAAGGCGTTAATAATATTATATTACTTTAACTTTAGGTTAAATTTAGCCGTAATAGCGATTAAGGTTTTAAATAACCTTTTAGTTAAAATAAATACGTATATATTATTATAAACTTTTTTTAGCTATTAATTACCTTATATAACAAGACGTATTTTGTATTTTTGCAATTAATTATATTTGTTAAATTTGTAAACGTATATTTATATATATCTTAGAACTTATTTCCTTTTAATAAAAAACTAATTAACGATTTTTTAGAATTATATTTCCTTGTAATTTTATAAATAAACCCTTTTAATTTTACGAAATATCTTTTTTAAAAGATATATATTTAATTTTTTATGGCCTTACGGCAGTAATAGTAAGTTGTACCTATATATACGGTTTCGCAATTTAGGGATTTTGTATATTTTTATATCGAAGTTTTTCCGATTAAGGTAATACGTATTTCGGGTAATTAATTTTTTAAAATTTCCGTAACTTACCGGCTAATTATCGATTGTATTAATAAAATAAATTATTTATTCTACGTTAAACGTAGTTTTTTATATTTTGTAATCATACCGATAATTATTTTTTTGATACGGAATATATAAGGAGCTTACGTTTATAACTTATAAGGTATTTTTGTTTTTTACTGTTACCTTAGGTTAAATAATATAATAAAATCTTAAACTTATTTTTATTATTTTTATTAACGTAATAATTATAATAGTTATTAAAATAGATATTAGTAAAAATAATAGTTTAAAAAATAGAAATAATTCGAATATAACTATTATATAAAAGTGATTAATTCTATACGAATAGGTTTATTCCTTCTTATTCCGTACGTTTTATATACCTATATTACTCTGGAATTACCTTTTTTATTTAACTAGTAATTAAATTATTCCGTTTAAGTTTTTATTTTCTTTTTATGTTTATATATTTAGGTAGCCTAAGCTCTAATTAAGTATTTTTATTTATTACAGTAATTTTTACAGCTTTTTTTTATAACGTACATAAGGTTATTTTTTAAGTTTTTAATATTACCTAAAAAGGTAGCCTTTTTGTTAAACTATATATTTCGAATAGTAATAACCTTAATAATTAACGGGTTCAAAATCTCGTAAATATTCGTAAATCGGTAACCAATTAAAAAATTAATCTATATTTTACAATTTAATTTTTAAAATCTTTATTTTTTCTTTATAGCGGTAATTATTATAACGTAAACCATATAACCATATACTTATAAGTAAACTTATTAAAATTTCCGATTAAGTATTATAATACCGTTTTTACATACCAGGTAAATATAATAAACCTTATATAAGTTTTGCTAAAAAAAAATACATATTTAGGGGTACGGTTATATAAATATATTATTACTTTAAAAATGTATATAATTAGGAATAAAAGTAATTTAACGCTATTTCGCATCGTAGTTACTTTTTCCTTAATTATATCCTTTAAACGTTTTATACTTCCGTTTTAAACCTAGGTATACGGTAATAAAGGTTTAAGTCTAATATTAAAAAAAAGCGATTATAATATATCTCGAAATTAGTAATTTTTTAAAATATCGTTATCGTATTTAATTACTTATAGAAAAACTTTATCCTGGTTTTTTAGGACTTTTAAAAAATATTTAAACGTTATAATTAATATATTTTACTTTCGGCTTTTATGGTAAATATCCCAAATAAAATTTAAATACCAGTCGGTAGCAAATAAAACGTATTTATATTTTTTAAAGTTTTTTTCGAAATCCATAAAGTTGATAACGATTCGCTGTTTTAATCAGAAGGTTTTTTCCCTTAGCTTTCGGCGTATTTGTTTCTTAGCCTTCGCCTTACTACATGTTTAGCATTTAACTATTATAGAACATTTTAAACATATTCCCTTTGTATAAAACTGCAACTAGGCGATTACTTTAGACCTAAAATATCCTAGTTTCAGGTGCTAAATTATACCGTTACCGATTTATAATAATCTTACTATATATAAATTAACGTTTCGTTTATAAAATACGAAAGCTATATAAATAATTATCACGTTAATATTTTCGATAACGAATTAATTAAATTTATTTATTAACGTAATAATTACCTAATTATCCTTATTTCGAATAAAGTTATTAATTCCTCGGTTATCTTATTAATACCCTTTTTTTTCGGAACTACCGGAAAGATATTAAATTATATACGAAATTTTCGCAATAAGCCATGTTATATAAACGCAACGTTTTTAAGCCCTTAAAACTTTAAAATAATATATTTACTTTTCCGTATTTTTTAATCGGGACGAAATTATTCCCTATATATATTCCGTAATTTTAAATTGTTATTTTATAATTCAGAAATTTATTAATAAAGTTAAAGATATATATCGTAAATCCTGAATTAAAATAAACGAATTTCTTAAAAGGTAAAACGTAACGTTTACCATATTACGTTAATTAAAAATTAAAAAATACTCCAAGACTTATCTTACTCCCTTTAAAAATTAATTTATCTCCCAAATAATTATTTTCTTATAATTTTCGACAAATAATTAATTTTTTCCTTTAAGAACTAATCGGAAATAATTCGGTTCTGGATTAACGTTAAAACTGCTTTATTAAACTTAAACTTTATTAGAACTTTATTAAGGAATACGTAAAAGTATTAGGACAACGTATATAAAAGGTTTAAATACGCTTTATACTAAATTTATTATACGTTTAACTTTTAACGTTTTCGCTTATTATTACTATTATTTTAGCCCGTTTAAGAATTTCTACAACCGTCTCGTTTCGGTTTACGCCCTAGGGTCCTTTTTTACGGTTAAAAATTATTTTTAGCTTTTTCCTAATTAGAATCGTCCTAATTAAAAAGATCCGTAAATATCCCGTAATACGTTGGAAACGTTATTTTGATATTTTTGGATATAAGTTATAAATAAGTTTTAATTTAGTAATTTAAGAGGTTAACCGTTGTTTTCTAATAGCTAATTATATTATTATTAATTTTAGGTTTTTTTATTATTTAGAACGTAATTATTTAAATCCTTATAATAGGTACTAGTATTATATACAGGTTGTTAACTTATATAATTATCGTTTTCGTTTCTGGAATTTTATATTCTTATTTTTAAGTTATAATTTTTTGCTATTTTACAATTTATTTATTTAGTTTTTTTATTAATTTCGAGACTTGTTTTAATTTTTTATAATATTTTCGTTAGGTATTAATTAGGAGCCTATTATCGTATATTTTGTTAGATTTAACTAATTTAACGTATTATTCCCGTAAGTTCTTTCCTAAAAGGAAATTTATCTTTTTCATTATTAGAAATATTAATTCTAAAATTTATTTTATAAAGTTATTATTGCTTTTTCAGAAAATATCGTATTTGCGATTTTAATAGGTATATGCCGTAAAATCCTAATTGTAAATTTATTTGTTTTCGGTTATTATCTTAAGCATATTCGTTAAGTAACCGGTATAATCGATTTTTTCGTAAATTTTTCCGGAAAATATAAATATAATTAAGGAATTGCTTAGAGTATTAATTCGTATCGTATAACGGATTCGTTTTTTTAAATATAAGGTTATATTAAGTTCTGTTAGTTTAATAGGTTATAAAAGTAATTAATTAAGATCGATATAATTTTATATATTAAAAACGTACGTTTTAACCTGGAATTTACCCTTAAAGCGGTTCCAGTTCTTAGGTCCGTTATAGATAACGGAGGACGTTAACGATACCGTTATTATTGTAATTAATGAAATATACGCATAATTATTACTGATATATAGCTTATATCGTTTTAGCATTAGCTGATTAATTAATAATAATGCGAATTAAGCAAATAAGACTTTTAATTGTTAGATATAAGGGATATTAGTTATGTTATTATATTCGGTTAATTTGCGTATGTTTCTTATACGCGTACAACCTTTGTATAACTTAGTAACGGAATATATATCTTCCGATTAAAAAGATCCTTTTCGTATATAGGAAGCGTTTAGCACCTCCTGCTAGCTAACAGTTATATAGAAAGGAACTGTTATTTTCTATATCTAGATAAGGCTTTTTCGAATTGAAAAAATCCTAGTAATAAGATAGGTAAAAAAATTAGGGGCCGAAAGGTAAAAGGGGAAGCTAGAAGTAAAGAAAAAGAAAAAATTAATTTTTATTTTTTCGAAACGTAAAAAAAGGGAGGCTAACGAGGTTACCCTTATAGGTTAAGTTATTAATACCGATAATGAAAACGAACAGGTTAATATAATCTAAAAAACGGCTTCGAAAGCTGTTAATTCGAGTAAAAAGCGTTTAAATATAGTTTTAAACAATTTCGAAAAAATTAATTCTAATTAGGAATTATATATTTTCTGCTTTACTTTTAAAAAGGGTGTAGATATAAATATGCAGGATAATAACGAGCTTGACGTAAGTTAATAACTTTTATACGATTTTTTAAATATAATTAATAATCTATTAGTTTATTTAAAATTAAAAAGGAAAGAAAGAAATATTTATAATATAATTTATTTTATAGCTGCTAATAGTGTTATATTTTATACCGTAATTAATAAAAAAAATTAATTTAAAACTAATAAATAAAATCGTTAAATAAGTTAAAGCTAACATTTATACAGTTAAAAAAGTTAGCGATTTAAGATTTAAATATTTAGGTTAAAATTATATAATAAAAGAGGTTTGTTATATCTTTAAATTAGAAATTAACTTTCTTTTTATAAGCCGTTTAAAAGGTTTTTATATTTTAATAAATAAAGATATAAATATAAAGCTTTTCGATAACGTTACTTTTTAGCTTATAATTAAAGAATATTAAAGAAACGGGTTATATTATATACCCTTCTATATTAAATATAATATAAAAAATTAAGGAATTATATTAACTTTAAGTAATAAAGCTATAAAAAATAACCAGCTAATAACAGGGTATAACAGGTTATGTTGTATATCTTTAAAACCGTTAACTGAATTTCAAATTAGAAATAATATAAAGATTTCTAAATATAATTTTATATACTTTAAAAGCTGAAAATGCGAAATATGTTTTGAAATTAAAAATACTAGAAAATAAATAAGTATTTAATAACGATAAGAAATATAAAATTAACGGAAAATTTCATAATAATATAGGCAGTTCACTGTTTAATATATATAATAAAAATAAATACTATATAACTTTCCTTAAAAAATTAAACAGATATTTCGAAGTTAAGTTATTAATTTCGATATTAAAAGCTTTAAAAGTTTTTAATAACTTTAAATTGCAGGGTAAAAATTAAACTAGTTATAAAATAAAAGAATTTTTTAATAATAACGAGACCTAATATATAATTAACTGTTTCGAAATATACCTTAATAAATACGATATATTATATAATATAACTCTTATATATAATAAAGAACCTAATAGTTTAATAGAACGAATAAACTTTATTATATTAAATAAAATTAAGGCGTTCTTTATAAAATTAAAATTATCCTAATATTTATAAAGTAAAGCTTTATTAACTGCGGTATATATATATAACCGTATATCCCATAAATCCTTAGGTTATAATACGTAAATTACTATTATAAAATATGGGATACAAATAATAAAAGACCTATATAGTCCTGAAATGTTAATATATTCGAAAATCATTTTATTAGTGATAATAAGAAGGCTATAGCCGAAAAGGGGGGCTAAATTAAGACTAAAAAAGAGGTTATATCACACCTTAATAATTTCAGCTTAAATAAGTTACTTAACGATATATATAGCCTAAAAAAAGTTGTAAAAGCTTCAGAAGCTTTAGAAATAAAAGATATAACTGAAAAAGGTTACTCTATATTACCTTCGTTACAGGGTAGCTTAATTTCGCAACAATACCCCCATAACTAAAATAAGGGGGCAGGTAACTAAAATCAGCTAATATAACGTATTTCCCAGCCTTTATCAGCTGTAAATCAATCGATTTCAGCTGTAAACAACGGCTTGCTAGCTGATTTAGCTGATAATTTTAATTATAAAAATGTAGAAAATATAGAAAATTTAAAAAGATATAACACTAAAGCAGAAGTTAAAAATAAGGATAATATAAATCTTATAAATCCAACCTTTATAATAACGATTATATAGTTGTTTTTAAGGTTTAATAAAAAGCTTAATAGTATATTTACTGATAATAATAATGGAAATAAATAGTAACGAATAGAAAACGAACCAGTTTAAGATTATATAAAAATAAATACAAATAATATCTTATATATAATTAAAATTATGTTATTATCGAATTAATTATTAGCTTTTAAACGAAAAGATAAAGTTAATTTCGTATTAACAACTTTAATTATAAAACCTAACATATTTAAATAAGCTTTATTAAGTATTAATAATGATTTTTAATTAACAGTTTATCAGGCTATAATAAAAGAATTAAAACGTTAAAATGTTAATATTATAATTAATTTACTACTAAGTAAAAAAGTTATAAGGTCTCGTTAATTATTTACAAGGTAAAGTGCCATTAAGGTATCTAGCTATATACATACAGGGAGCTGATCCATTTACTAAATACATGCACAAACTGGTTTTATAAACGCAACCGGGAAGCACCCCCTTAAAAACCGTCCCTTCTTGCCAAGGGCCGGAAAAACGCAATACGGGTTATGTAACACGGTAACTAACGATAGATATACCCGATTAATTAATTGGTTCTTAACGCCCTTAATCGTAACTAATCCTACCAGCTACCTTTTAATTGTCGCCGACACGGTGGCGGAACCAAAGCCTTAATTGGTTTAACTCCTTTAAGCTGGCGCCACCTAAAGGAATAATAACCTAAGCTGGATTTAAACCAGCTATCTTTTAAGATTAACCGAAACAAGGTGCCCAAGCCTATTGCAATTAAAAGAGACCATACCCAGGCTCGCGATTATTAAGCTATTAGGCCCTCGTTAATTATTTAAATATAAATTTATAACGGATACGAATTTTATTAAATCTAACTAGGTAGTTAATAAAGAAAAGGATAAAAGATTTAAAGTTAAATTTATAATATAAGACTTTAATTAATAATTAGGTATAAATTACCTAGAAATCTTTTTAATAATAGATAGACTAAAAATCTGGTATTTATTATTAATAATAACTGTTAATAAAGGCTGGTATATTACATAATTTAACGTACAAAACGCTTTCCTTTATTTTAATACAAATATAAAGATATATATTAAGTTACTTTAAGGCTTTTATATAAAAGCTTAAAATAAAATAAAAGTAGCTAAATTAAATAAATCTTTATACGGTTTAAAATAATTACTTAGATTATGGTATAAATACTTCGCTAATATATTAATAAAATATGGATTTTTTTATTTTTTTATATAATAAAGGTATATTTATAAATTAAAAAAACTTAGATTATATTAGCAGTTACAGTGATTAAATATAGGAATCTAGCGAAAAGTATATAGTTATTCTAGGAAAAACTAAAAAAGTCTAGGGGCAATCGCCTTTATACATACGTTTAACTGTATAAAGGATAGTTCCTAGATAAAGATTGTTTTAGGTAATATTTGCAGCCTAGATATATTAGCCGCGGGTACCTGAAAGCACTAATTGCCGATACGCCCTTTTGCGTTAAGTAACTTTGTTTACGTAATCTTTTAAAATTATATTTAAAACTTTAGGAAATTTTATTAAAAAGTTATAAAAATCTTTAATTTATATAGTATTTAAACCTTTATTTTTACTATTTTCATTTAAAGTAAGGTTACGTAATTAACCGTTATATTAAAAATTCGACTTTTTCGTTTTACCGTTTTTTCGTAACCGTTCCGAAATACGGGGCTTATTTTTTCCAAAATAATTCGAACCAGGTTAAGCGTTAATATAGGAAAAAGTTTTATATACGCCAATTTATTATGTTAAAAATTTTATAATTTTAAAAATCGGATTTATTTTTTAACGGTAATATTAGTAAATAATTAAAATTATTATTTTTTAAAATCCTTTTTGCAAAAAGTTATTAAGTAAAGATTTTTTTTAGGTTAATTAAAAGATATTAATTGGCTATAAGTTATATAACGTAGGACACAAGCGAACGGACCGCACAAGCGAGCGGACCGTTCGGACTTACATAATAAAATCGAATCTTTGAAAATTTATAACTTTATCAAATCTTTATAAAATTAATAAAACATTATAAATTCCTTTTTAAATTGAAGAATAACGTACTAGAAAATTCGGAAAAATCCTAGGCCTAAATTACGTAAGTTATATATAAAAGTAGATTTTTTACTTATTAAATACGACCTACTTTTTAATATCTCCGTAAATTAACTTTTTTAAAAATGGAAAAAAATATTACATTATAATTTGAATTTGTTTATTACGCTATATTAAATTTGACATTATTTAACAAAGGTTTCGTTATGTTATTTAACTATATATTATTTAAGTTTTTTATTTTAAAAATATTATATAAAAATTTATATCTTTACGAAAATAAATCCAATTAATTTTATATTTTATATACAGTTAGTATATCTATTAATAATGAACCTGATAAAGTTGCATCGAAATCTATGTTAAATTTGTAAAGTTATAGCTGTTTAAATAAAAAGTGGGGCGAATTTGGTCCGCTTGCTTGTTTAATCCGTTCGTTTATGTTCTACGTTATAAGATATTAACATTTTTAAGTAAAAATTAACGTAAAAGATTATAAGTATATATAAATAAATAATTTCCTAAAAAATTAAAACTTTAAAATTAATAAGTAAACGGATATTTTCGGGTAATTGTAAAAAGAATAACGTATTATACTACTTTACGAGCTAAATTATTTCGCAAACCGCTTTTTAGCATTTCGGGACAAAAAATTTAAATTAATTAATTATAATATATTAAAATAATATAAATTAATCGGATTTTTTTTTTTTGTTAAATATATTTATAACTTCCTTACAAATACGCGTATTATGTCCGGGCTTACCGTAAACGTTATATTTCCGTTCTTTAGTTTTAACTTTTTTGCGACGATTACCTTTAGCCGTTATAGGCTGCATTTTTCCATTACCCCCTTCCTTTTCGGCCAAAAAAGCTTATCCCTTTTATATAATAAATATCCCTTCTTTTTAAAGACGTTTATTTTTAATCCTTTAACGTTTATTTAAGATATAGTTCGTTTCGCGTAATTAGGTAATTTTTTCTCGAAAAAAAGCAATTTCGTACAAAAGTAATAAGTTACTTTTTGTTAAAAGATTCGCCGATTTAACGATTCTTATCGGCGAGTTACCTTAATAATTTTTAATCCTTTTTTACAAATAACGTCTTTATTTTATTATTTCCTTAATATTTTTAAGCGTTTTCGCAGGTGGGGAACGAATAAAACCGGCAAAGGTTAATGGGAAGACGGTTAATATAAATACAATTAAAAGAATTTCGAATTCGGAAAAAACGTAGTTAAAATCGAATAAAATAAAGCCAGTTTTCGTAAATTCGGATTTAATATTATTAAACGTTATGGCAGTTTTAAACGCGTTATAAAAACCGGTAAGGAAATTTTTTTTAGCAATATAAGTATAATAATATCGTATTAAATTTTCGATATATAACGAATAAATACGTTTTAAAGCAGAAAAATAAAATACGTTAAAAAGTTAAAATTTATATAAAAAATACACGGGTATATAAAATATAATAATATTATAATTAGCGTAATATTTTTCGAATTTTATCGAATAATAACTTTCGTAACCGTTAAAGATAAGAAGATATTTCGATTTTTTCGTACGCGTTCGAATATATTAATCGAAATATTGGACTTATTTTAAATTTAATTCGTTCGTTATCTAGTTATTAATAATAAGTTATTACGGAATTAAAACTTTAAGTAATTTTTTCCCGTTATAATAATAAATAACGGTACAGTTTAACTTTAAAAATTAATAGTTTAAATAATTATAACTTATTTTTTATTCCTTTATTAAGCTTATTTAAATTTTCCACGTTTTTCGGCATTAGTAATTATTATGTTTATTATTATAAAAAGCCTTATTAAAAATCCAGTCTTATCGAAGTTGTAAATATCTTTTTTTATAATACCGTATTTTACGATAATAACCCGAATAAATTCGAACTATTTACGAAATATTTCTAGATTTTCGCATAATATTTATTAATAATTAATATTCCGATTTAAATACGTTTGGAATTTTTTTTACCGTTTAATAAATTTCGACATTTAGTTAATTCCAATACGTACCGTAACGTATTAGGTTAATAATAAATTCGTTATATTTTTAATATATTAAAACCGGACAAAAAATATTCGCGTATTTAAATTAAGGATTTGTTCGGTAATAAATTTTTTTTCGGTCGGCGTTAATTTTCGCAAATTAAACAAAATATTGGTTCGGGTGCGTCGACCGTAATATCGGGTTTTTAAAGTAAATTCGGGGATTTTATAAAAAGAATATAGCTTTTTAAAATTAAGTTTCGGGTTTCGTTTTTTATCTTAAATAACCAAATTTATTTTAGATTTTTTTATAAAACGTTTTATATTATTGGTATTAAATAATTATTGATAAAAGTTAAATAATGAATATGTTAATAAAAGCGGTTCGCGAGGTGGTTTAGCTCGTAAGATAGTATAGTACGTTACCGTAATTGTTATTTTTAATAATAAAAAATAAATTTTAACAGGAAAACGCCTTTTTTCCCGTATAAAGGGAGTTTAGCGGGATTACTTTTTTGCTAATTACTTTAATTAAATCTTAAATATTTTTTAATGTTTTTTATATTTTCTTAAGTTTTAAATTAATTATAAACCGTTCGAAATTTATTTTATTAAGTAATTTTATAAATCCGTTAATAAAATTATTTTTACTTTTTATACATTAAAAATTAATATTTCCTTTTTAGATTTCCTAACATACGTAATAATATTCAATCCGAATATAACGTTTTTTTTTTTTTTTTTTTACTTATTTAAACGTACTTATATTATTTCTTAAAATAGAAATAAGGCTTTTAAATATAAGCTTTAACTTTATTATGAAATTTTTAATTTTAGTTACCTTTATAACTGGTACTTTTACTTTTACGTATTTTGTTTTTGTAATATATTTAATAATAATACTTTATAATTTTAAAATTTATAAAATAAATCTTTTAATTATGAAAAATATATAATTTATCGTAGATTTTATTAATTTGTAATTATCCGTAAAATTTATATTTATTATTCCGAATAACGTTAAGTTATTATATTTATAATATAAATAATTTTTTCGTAATTTCCGGTACTAAAAAAATATATTTAATATATTATTTATATATTTCAGTAATTTTTTAATATATTCCTAATATTTAGATAACGAGTTATTTCTATACTTTGTTTAAGTTAACGTTATAAACGTTATATTTAATTTCTTAATATAATTCGAAAAGTTAAATTTCTTTATTAAGTTTATATATTTAAACGTTTTTTTTTTTTTGTTAATTACGCCGTTATGTTTTATAATGTGCTTTAAGTAATCCTTAACGAATAATATAAGTTTTTTTTTATTTCGTTTAAGCTAATTAATTTTAGTAATTTTTTAATATATTGTTATTAATTTAACCTAATATTTCCCGCCAGAAAAAAACGGATAATTCGTACGTTTAAATATTAATCCGTATTACTTAAATTTTTAACTAAAACGTCCTTAATAATTTTCTTAATAATATTTTTAAAACGTTATTTATTAAAGTCGAAAAATAAGAAGTTATTTATATATAAAGCGATAACGTTTCTTATTTTGGGATTATAATATATCGCGTTATTCGAAATTAATAGACACAAGCCTTATATCGTAAGGATTTTATTTTTTTTTTTTTTTATTTTTTTTTTTACCAAGTAATTCCGGCCTGTTTTAAATTATATAATAATTTTATTAGTTTAATAACCATTTTAAAGGAGAATCTATATATTTTTTTTATCTTTTAAATACGCGTTAAAATATTCTTTAATATTAGAAATTATTTTATATAAATATTTTCTTTTAATTTGCCGTTTAAATACGTAGCAATAAAATTTATCTAAAATATATACCACTTTAAAAAAGGGTTAATACTATTAAAATCCTTTAATATATTATTTTTACGGTATTTATTACGGTTTCGTTATAATTAATTTTTTTCGTTATATAAATCCTTTTACGTAAATACGTACCTTATATTTATTTAGCTTTTTTATAAACGTATACTTTTTTCTTAATACTTATTTAATATTAATAAGGTACCTTTAGTTAATTTTATTAAAAAGCGTAAATTTGAAAATTCTATACGAAAAGTTTTCTTTAATTTCTATAAAGATAGCTTTAAATTATATTTTTCGTTTTAGATTTTTTTTAGCTTTTTTCAGAGATAAGCCGTTATTTATAATAATAAATAACTTATAAGTATTAATATCTAATATATTAATTACTTGTTTATATTCGTAAGCGTTTCGAATAACTTAATTGGCGTTTTTAAAGTTATTAAAATGGTTTTTATTATTATTTAACGTTAATAGATTAAAATAAAAGGTATATAAATCTCTTTTGCCTTTGCCCTTACCTTTTTAGGTTAAGGCTAATTTTAATTTTTAAATTAATTTTAAAGTTTTATTTAAGGCCTTTAAAGTATATAGCTTAGGGAAAATCTTTTTCGGACGTCCCCTTTTACGTTTAACTTGTTTAATTTCTTAACCCGTATCGTTTTTTAAAATAACGTTATTATCTTTATTTTTCACTTTTACGCCTTATTTATAATGGTATTTTAAACGTTTTTATACGGGCTATAAAAATAATGGAATAATATTTTTAAGGCTAAAAAGTTTGCTTAGTTTTTCCAGGTTTTCGTAAATAGTAATATACGGTATTATAAATAATTTACCGCTTTTTAGCAGTTATACCTTATAATTATATATCCTTTAATAACTTAATATTATTATTTTTTACTTTACGAGCTGCTAGTTTTTTTAGTTTAATCCGATAATTTTTATTAATTAGAATTATATACCTATTACGGAAAATTCGGAGATAACTATTATTTAATTTATATAATTTATTTAGTTCGAATACGTTTTTAAAATATTCGATTAATATTATATCCTTTATTATAAATTAGCTTATCCTGTTAATAATATATATTATTACTTTTATTACGAAATTTTAAAAGTATATAAAGATCCTTATTTACGTAAAGGTTATACGCGTTTCGTTTTATAAAAACTGTATTTTTCGTTTTGTAACTTTATTTTAATATTAATTATGTACGTTAAAAATTATTAGTTCGATATTTTTTATCACGTAAAAGTTTTTAATTATCGTTATATTAAATTTTTTACTGCCATTAAAACGTAGGCTTCATATTTTTTTACGTTTACCTTTTTTGTCCGGTAATAACGTTTTTAAACGTTTTATAATTTACGTAATATACGCGTATAAGTTTTGTTAAATTTTATTTTTACTTTTAAACGAATAATACTGTTTATAACGTAATAAATTATTTAGAATAAAACTAAAATAACTTTTATTTTCGATATTAATAAATTTAATTAACTTTACGTTATATTAAATAATTTTTCTCATATATTTCCCTCGTTTTTCAAGGTTTTTAAATAATATTTTCCGTTTTTTTTTTTCGTCGTACGTTATATAAAGGATATTTTTTATATCGTTAAAACTTAAATTTACCTCCGTAAACCTTTTAATAATCCATATTAATCGTTCGGTATTAAGGTAATAAAGGCGGCGGTATTAAAGGATAATTTTTTTATAACTTTGTCCGTTATTAAAATTTTCCCGTTTTTAAAAACGTTTGAAAATATGCGTTTTAAGTTATTTACTAAGTTATCATTATTTTCCTTACCGGATACCTCCCTTAATACGTATTTTTATTAATAATTTTTGTTATTTGCTAAATTCGGGGCCTTAATAATAAACTTCGGTTTCCCGTAAAGCTATAGGAAAAATCCTTTCCCAAAAACGTCAATTGTTAATAACTAAATCCCGTTAAGGCTTATTAAGGCGTTACGATTTAAATAACTTTCCCGTTTATAAAATATTTCCCCGGAAAATACCTTTAAAAAATTGTTAATGTATAACGTATATTTAACTATAATTCGGTTTTTTTTTAAACCCTTTTAAAAGCCACTTAACGATATTAATAAAAGTAATAATTACGGGTCCTTTACCCGTTATAATTTGGATTCCCCTGGACTTAATATTTATTATAATATTTTTTTAAAGTTATTAATATTGTTCGAGATGTTAACGTTCGTTCTTAAATTTTAATGTAACTTATTTAAGTTGTTTTTATAAAAGGAGTAAATATATAAGAGTATAACATTTCCTATAATAGTTCTTTTAAGGTATTTACCTTTTTATAGTTTAAGGCGATTAACCGCCTAAGTTTTAAGATATTTAATTTTTAAAGCTTCCCGGGTTTTAAGGCGTTTAATTATTAAAGTTCCCCGGGCTTTAAGGTATTTAGTTACTAAAATTCCTTAGGCTTTTTTTTTTTAATTATCTTATCGTATTATTGTATAAAATTTTTAAACTATTATTTTTTAACGCGGGCGTTAAAGGTTGATCCGTTTAATTAATATAAATCCTTTAAGCCGTTAGGAATAAATTACTTTTCGTTCTTATTGCCGCTATAGGCGTTACGAAAGCTGTTGCTTTAATTGTTTTATTTACTATTACCTTAACGTTAACTACGTTTTTTTTTATTTTTTTCTTTTTTTTTTTTTTTTTGCCGTTTTTTTCCTTTTACGGCTTAAGGTAATCCTTTGCTAGGTACCCGTATTTACTACAGTTAAAACAGAGTAGCTTTTTATTTTTATTTTATACGGGCCTGTTATTTCGGGAATTATTATTATTACTTTTTCCCTTATTTTTTTAGGTATTATAAGATTTCCCGTTCTTTTTTTATTAATACTGTTATAAAATTTATTATTAAAGTTATCGATTAACTGCTAAAAGGAGTAACTAGTTTATTTAAGTATTAATTAAATCGTTTTATATTAGCTGCTAACGTAATCCTTTATAGTAATAAGAAATATAATAATTTATTCCTTTAATCTAAGTTTTATACTATAATCTTTAACCTTTCGTAATAGCTTTTAAAACTTTATTGTAAATTATACAGGGTCTTCTTCGTTATATATGATTTTATTAAACTTTTTCCAAAATAACCTTTACTTAGCTTTATTTATACCTGTGTAAGTTTTTCTAAAGGTTTTTAATATTTTTGTTCCTTTCTTAATATTTGTAATTAACTTTAAAAACGCCCTTTTGTACGTTTTAGTAATAACTTTCGCGAAACGTAATTAATTAAACTGTTTTAACTTTATTCCGTCCTTATAGCTAATTTCTTTAAATACAAAAGTTAAAACGTTACTTTAAAACTTCTAATTAACCTATTCTATTAAGTAATTTTCCTTATTTAACGAAAAGTTAAAACGTTTTTAACGTAGCTTTATATTTTCGTTATTAAATTTCTTAAAATTTTTCTTTTTATCTTATAAGCAAACGCCTAATTCGTTAAAATTATCTAAGTTATTAAGGCTTAAAAATTGCTAAAGATATTAAAAGAATTATTATAACGGCTTTTTCGTCTTCGGGAACCTCTAGACAAATTTAAAAATAACCTATCCGAATCGCCGGGGTTCTTACGTACCACACTTTCTTCTTTATATAACTTCTTTTTTTTACTTTTTTCCCTTTTCGGAAAATTAAGTTTTTTAATAAACTACCTCCTTAATTTCATTTTGCCTTTTTTTAAGGGGTTAATTTTTTTTACGTTACTCTTGACGGCGATAAAAACTTTTTACAAACCTCCTACTCTTTAAACATCTTGTAAAAGGCTTTTACGAATATTTATATTTTACAAACTTCGTATTACCTTTAATTAAAGCGGTCCTTATTAAAATATGCCCTTAAATTAAGGTATATTTAATAATTATTTTACGATATTATTTATTTATTTTATTATATCGTCGTTTTTTTTTAATAAAGCTTTAAATCTTTAACTTTATTTTTAACCGACTTATATTTATATTCTCGTACTTTAACGTTCTCCTTAATCCCACTTAAATTAGTACTTAGGAACGTATAAAACTTGTTTAATTTTAATTAAGGCTATTATTTCTATATAAAGGTTTTATATCGGTTTCTTAGTTATCGTTATTAAAGTAATAAAACTTCCTTTAAGGAAATTTCGAAAATAAGTTTTTTTCTTGCTATTACGCCTATTACGGGCTCTTGTTTTTCCCTTTTATTATAAAACTTTTCGTTTTAAAAGTTTTCTTAATCGAAAAAAGAAATAAATAAATCGTTATTCGTATACTTTTTATTTTATATAAGAACGAAGCCCTTATCGGGTAAATTACTTTGCTTAGTTACAAAAAGTTACCTTAAAATATGTTCTTATTATTCGTTTACCATCGTTAACCGTTTATTTTTTTTTTTAAATTAACTAAGCAACTTCCTTTTAAATCTCGTATTTTTTTTTAATTTAATCTGTAAATAATTACTTCGTTTAACGTATTACGGTTATTAATTAACCAAAAAATATTACCATGTTAGTAGTTACAATAATTAAATGTAAAAATCCAGCGAAAAGCGTATAGTTATTCTAAGAAAGATTAAAAAAATCTGGGAATAATCGCCCTTACATATACGTTTAACTGTATAAAGAATAGTTCCTAAATAAAGGCTGTCCTAGGCAGCACCTACAGCCTAGATGCACCAGCCGCGGGCACTTAAAAGTACTAATTGCCGACAGGTTATAATAATATATTATATAGATAATATATTAATAATAAATCCGTTTATTAAAGTTATAAATTTATTAGCAGATAAATTAATTAGAGTTATAAAATTAAAGCGTATAAGTTTAGTAATTATTTTTTAAAGTAATAAAATCGATATAAACTGTAATAATAAAACGATGAAAATATACCAAACTATATATATTAAAAAGCTCTTAAATAAATATCATATTAGAAATAATCCAGATATAAAACCAGGACATACCTCTTTAACTAATAATATTAAATCTGTTAAAAATAGCTTTATAGTTTTAAAAGAAAATATAAATAAATATTAAAAGCAAATAGGGTCTTTATCATATCTAGCTTTAAAGATTAAACCTGATATAACCTTTACTATCTGTATATCCGCTAGATTTATATTAAATCCTAGCTTAAACTATTTTAAAGAATTAAATAAAATATAGGGTTATTTATTAAAATATCTTAATAAAGAGTTATTATATAACTGTAATAGTGATTTTGAATTAAAGATATATACCGGTTTAAACTGAAGTAACGATATAAATAGCCGAAAATTAACTTTAAGTTATATAGCTTACCTAGGAAATATACGGGTTAATAACCTTATTAACTGCATTTTACAGTTACAGAAAACAATAGCTTTAAAAGACGTTATAAAAGAAGCTATATATTTAAGTAATATATTTTAGTATTTAAATATCTATTTAAAACTAGGATATATAACTAAGTTTCTAGAGGTCTTAATTAATAACGAAACTGAAAAAAATTATAAAATAATCCTGAATTTAATAAAGGGTTTAAATATATAAATATAACATATTACTTTACCCGTAAGGCTATAAAAGATAAAATAGCAGCTATATATTATATATATATTAAAAAGCAATTTACTAATATATTAATAAAACCTTTAAATAAAGGGACGCTGGATAACCTTATATTAAACTTAATATTATTAATATATAATATAAATATTTCATCGTACGGTTTTACTATTTAATAATAATAATAGATTATAATAAATCGACGTAAATAATATATATCGAACTATTGATATATTTCTTTAAAGGTATATGTAAATATATTAAATTACTTATATAGCGCTTAAAGGTGGACGTAAATATATATATATATATCGAATTATTTTCCGAATTCTTATTACTTAAGTTATATATATTTAAATAAATATATACACCTTAAAAGGGGCTTTAGGAATCCGCAGGTTTTTTTCGGAAAAGTGGGTTTACTTCGAATAAGGGTGGCAAAAAGGTTACGCGTTTTTTATATCCTTCTTTATATTTCCATTATTTACCTTTTAATTAATAATAGAAAATATGGATTAATAATTAGATAATATGTTTAATACTACGGTTATTTACGTATATATAAAGCCTAATATCCCCAGGGCTGTTAATAAAGTTTTATAGCTTAAATTATTATCAATTATCATTAATAGATACACTTGATACTTCCTACTTTCCAATCCAGATCCTACCCTGCACGTTTTCACATACAAATCCTTCTAGGTTAGCATTTACTTCTTCTTACAGGGTAGAATCGACACTGTCGGATCTACATTTCCTAGACAGCCCCTATTTGATCAACTAGCCGATATATACGGTCGCCAGATTCCTTTGATGGCATCTATAACACTTTTCATCTTGGGCAGTGGCATTGCTGGCGGTGCCTGGGACTCTGCCACGCTGATTTCAGGCCGCACGATCCAGGGCATCGGTACCGGTGGGCTTTACGTACTTCTTGACATTGTATGCTGCGACCTGGTCCCTCAACGTCAACGTGGGAAATATCTCGGTCCGATGAATTCGTTCGCCGGCATTGCTGCTGCACTAGGGCCAGCCTTAGGGGGGGCTATTGCTCAGGCCAGGTGGGTATCCGTCACAACCTCCTAGAATGCATCCTGGTAATCGCTTGCTAACTTGGCATACACTTAGCTGGCGATGGATTTTCTATATGAACATCCCTATCAGTGGTGTCGCTATCATTGGGGTCTGGATGTTTATGCGCATGGTTAAGGGGCCTCGGAACAGCCATTTGGGCCATATCTCGAAGTTCCGTCAGGTTGATTACATTGGGAATATCTTGTTTATCCCGAGCGTACTCGCTGTTCTTCTAGGGTTGGTGATGGGTGGTATCCAATATCCCTGGTCTTCCTGGCATGTTATTGTGCCTCTTGTCCTTGGCGCCACTGGTTGGGTGGCTTTCCACATCCAACAACATTATTCTGAGACGCCAAGCGTGCCTACTCGCCTCTTCCGCAACAGGACCTCGGCAGCTGGGTACATCCTTACTTTTCTCTCATCTATCCTTATCCAGGCAATCTCATATTTCCTGCCGATCTATTTTCAAGGCGTCCTAGGGGAGTCCGTCCTTCAGTCTGGCACCTACTTTCTACCATATGCGATAGGGACATTGTTTTTTGCTATTGTCGGCGGTGTACTACTAAGCAAAACCGGTACATACAGCATCTTGCACGCTACTGCTTTTGCTCTGAGTGCAGTTGGCACCGGGTTGTTAACGTTACTAGATGCAACAACGCCAAAAGTTACTTGGGCTTTCTTTCAGTTGATTACGAGCGCTGGGCTTGGTATCACAGTGTCCACGATATTACCATCCATCATGGCGGGTCTTCCCGAGTCTGATGTTGCGGTTGCCACCGCAGCGTATGCTTTTATCAAGACATTTGGATACGTCTGGGGCGTATCGATTGCCTCGATAATATTCAACGCTGTTTTAAATGCGAACTTGGACCTCGTCCTTGACTCAGCTTTGCGTCAGCGGCTGGCCGACGGCGCAGCATATGCGTTTGCCAGCGAGGTCCACCAGCTCCTTGTTGATAGAGACCTGCCGTGGGAAATACGGCAACAGATTCAGCAGGTGTACATCATAAGTCTACGGGCAATCTGGTGGGCTTCCCTAGGAACTAGCATGTTGGGGTTCTGTATCGTCTGGGTCGAAAAGGACTTGGAGCTCCGGAATGTATTGGACACTGAGTACGGACTGAAAGATGCCCAAGTAAGGGATGTGTCAGACAGGAGGGCCGCCGATGAGGAAGCAAATGGTAGCTCTCCCGCAGATTCTGGGCCACCAGATGATCGAAGTGAGAGGTTGCCAAGCAAAGAGGCAAGTCAGAGTAGAGATTAGGAAACCGACATCACAGCGCAATCTTGAACCTGTGTACATAACCTTAAGGCACTGTATCTTATTAGTCCTCGGATGCGTTTTCGCTATGTAACTACTTCTGCGAAAGTATACTATTTGGCTGCGGTGCTGTACGACCACTGAAACGGCGGTTTTCTCAGACACATATTCTGCTTAGAACGGTACAGTTTCATCTCCCACGTCCTGCAAAACGCTGGAAATAACTACTTCATTTTTCAGGGATATTCGTGCTGCTGGCAGCTCTCTAATCGAGACACACTGTTGAATTGGAAATGGGGTGGGAGGGAAGAAGGGGCTAGGCTCTCAAGATGGGCCAATAACGAGAGGAAATCCATCTCCACTTACTTTTCAGGGGAAACGCGCCAGTTAGTTGTTACCTCTGACTGAGCTCAATGACCCAAATCGTTAATACACAGTAAAGTGCCTAGTAAAGCAGCCGAGCCCGTCGGAGAGTGTTGCTCAGGTGGTGTGCATGTACCAATACTCCGTTATGGATCGACATCGGAGAGAGTAGAGGGTCATCGCGGGGTACTTCCCCGACTGCTACAGTAGGGAGGCATCACAATCAGATAGGCGCAACAGCCGATGAGTGACATTTCGCCGCCCAATCGTAAAATTAGAAATTATGCTAATGCACCTCCCCGAGGCTGAGTACTACCTAATAGGTACATAGAGAAATTAATTCAGCCTACCTAGCTTATCTGTAACTAAAATCGGCGTGGGATTGGTATTGTGACAACAGAAAAGGGGCTGCACAGCTTGCCCCTCTCCGACCCCAACACCGACCCCAACACTGCTCGGCCACAATACGACCTGGGCGCATATGGATGAATGGGAAGCAAGTCCGAAATTCTAGGCATATCGTATCTTCCGGGTCCACTCTCCTGCATATAGCGCAAGTACGCACATGGTACCTTGACGATACCTAGAAACATCGGCTATCCGCCATACGTATGTCCCTGGGGAGACAGTTGCAGTCTATCAAACGACCGTAAGGCTTACTTGAGTCCTATGGTCCGTTTGGAAGACGCCACCGAGCAGTGTATGCCGCGCTTTGCCATCTTGTATACAAATTAGTCGTGCAATCTGAAGTTAACGTGAACATCGCACAGAGCCGCCCCGACCAAGATTCTTCTCTGTGTCCTTCAACCACTTCAGCATATCTAGAGCTTCACCTTATCAAGTGCTCAAGCAATCTCCCCCTTCCCAACACTAGGCCTGTGTTTCCCAACGAGCAGCATAATGAATAGCCAGAAGGCCATCGATGCCCTACAGCGCGTTCTTCCACCTTCCCAGTTCGCTTTGAAGGGGACGGAAAAATACAAGACCCTTAACACAGAAACTTACCAGTCTGGTCTGAATATCGATTTGCTGCCGGCATGCATCTTCCAGCCTAAGTCTGCGAAAGATGTGTCGATCTTCGTTCAAACCATTAAGCCGTTTGTCCTCGGTGGTGATACAGCATTCGCTGTCGTGGGCGGCGGCCGCCAACCCGCCCCTGGTTGCTCCAATATCCAAGACGGCATCACCCTGAATCTCGGACTTTTGAAGGGAATCGTGGTCAAAGATGGCTCCGTATCTGTCGGAGCCGGTGAGCGGTGGGGTCCGGTGTATGACAAGCTCGAAGAGCTTGGGCTTGCTTGCTCGGGCTCTCGGTCTTCGAAAGGTGGTATTGGAGGCCTGGCATTGGCAGGTAGATAGTCCCACATCTTGGTCAAAGGCGTTAGGGCGCTTACCGGTATGGACAGGTGGTCTATCCTTCTTTTCCTCACGCCGCGGTTTCATATGTGACGAGGTAAGCCCCTATTGATATTTTGTTGCGAACCAAAACTCCAACCTGAAGTTTGCCCCTCCATGTATCATTACAGTCCATCTAAAGCGTAGTTCTACTCAGTATTCCTCTAATTAATACCTTCCAGGTCCTAGAGTACGAGGTCGTCTTAGCTTCTGGTGATATTGTCAACGCCAACGAGACTAACAACGCCGACCTCTGGCGCGCACTTCGTGGTGGTGGGAACAACTTTGGCATCGTCACCCGGTACGAGATAAGGACTTTCGAGCAAGGACAACTGTATGGAGGCAGTATCTACTATCAGGCTCCTGAATTTCCGGACCAGATCGAGGCTTTGGTAAGCGAGCTTCAAAAGCCTGACGCATCCCATGACACCCACCTTATGGTGAGCTTGGGATATGCAGCCGCCTTCGGGCCCGCACCTGTCGGGATGAACCAGATGTACTATACGCGTGCGGTTGTGAAGCCACCCGTCCTAGAGCCTTTCACCTCCTTGAAAACCCAGATCGGCGATCTCAACACAATGCGGATGCTTAGCTTGTCCGAGGCAGCAGGAGAACAGCACGGCGACGTCCCAGCACTTCAGAGGTATGTTACCTAATATGCCGAAAAGATCCGGCCATTAAACAGCTCACTTTCCACTCCCGCTTCGACGCATATCACGGTTTCGTATCACACTGTCGTCTGGTAACGATATACGCTAATTATATGCTAGGTCCGCATATATGAATTTGACCGTAAAGGCTCATGTGGACACCCTCCTAGCCGGAGCTGAAATATGGAAAGCAGCACTCGATCCCGTCAAGAGCTGCGAAGGCTTGATCTGCTCCTACACTCTCCAACCCTATCCAAAGTCTTTGTTGGAAGTCTCAATGACCAAAGGGGGTAACTCCCTTGGCTTAGACCCCTCTCTTGGTCCCGTCGTCACCATAGCTCTTCTCATGTACTGGACCTCCAAAAGCGATGACGACGCCATCTTGGGAACCTTTCGAGCAGCCATCGAGAAAATTAAACGAGACTCGGTTGCGAAGGGACAAGCAGTTGACCACATATACATGAACTATTCCTTCACCTTTCAAGACCCGATCGGTTCCTACGGCGCCGAAAACATCGAAAAGATGCGGAGAGTAAGTAAAAGGGTCGACCCCGACGGTGTGTTCCAGAAGGGCGTGCCTGGCGGATGGAAGCTATTCACTTGAGCTGGTTGTCGGGATGCTACGCGCGGACATGCATGTCCTTAGGCCTTCGCTCGCTCTATTCTCTCCTTATTCAAAACCGTCCTTTTGAGTATGCTATTACAGTCTCATAGCTTCTCCCTTTTGGTATCACATTACTATGTCTTTCATTAAGCGTCTTAAGTATGTACCAAATATTCAGTTAGTGAAGAAGGTTTAAGCATGGAAAGGACTGAATCGTGGTATAGCCCTAGACCTCACCGTGTCTCCATATAGAGGCTCTAAAGCAGGTTACAAAAGGATTTCCCATCTCATAGTCTATCCTTACAAAATTTCTTCTTCGTTCTGAGACTAAGCGATGAAAGTTGGTACCCCCAAACCATCACATGATATTTTTCAAACCCAAGCTAAAGCCGTGAAGTCTTTTCTCGAAGCTTGACGTGGACAGGCATGCCATCCTTCGGTTGCACTGGGCCAGTGTCAACCTCATACAGCCTCCTACCGTTGACCACATGTCCTGGAGTCGCTTGACTGCCTCTTTGACACGTGGATCGTTAGTTTGTGTAGCCTAATAATAGAGCCACGATAGAGGCTGCTCACCGTTTCTCGTCCCAATGTGCCCAAGCTTCCTCTATGGAGAGTGTGCGAGCCGTGAATATACAAACGAGCTTCAACTCGACGAGAGCCAATTCCATACCGATACAGCTCCGCGGGCCTGGTGAGACGTCAGCTTCTTGGAGCAAAGGTGATGGATCCACCGCGCGAAAAGCAGGGGGCATCTAACCTAGGGAAAATGGCATCCAGGCGTCCTTGCGTGGATAAAGAGGGTCCTTCTCATCCCTCATCCATCTTTCCGGCAGAAACTCGGTAGGGCGGTCCCAGTAATCAGGGCTTTGATGAATGCTCGCAACCGCAATCCAAGGCGCGAATCCGTCCAGGGGATATCGGGTAGGTGAGTTAGGAACAGTCAAGAACATGTCTGGGGAGCCCTGTCTCGCTGTCGAAGCGAGTGGGTACAACCGTAACGTTTCTTTGATCACACCTAGAGTGTACGGCAGATTATAAATAAGGTGCCGGTCCGCGGTAAGGATCTCGGCGATCTTATCCTGATCAGGACCCAGAACCGCGTCGTGCTCAGCGCGTAGCCTCCTCAAGCACTCCTGATTATCCTGAAGGTTCTTGAAGAGGAAACAAATCGTAGAGGCTGTTGTATCTTGTCCTGCAAATATGAAAGCTTTAATATTGCTAATGATTATGTCCATAAGTCGAGCATCAGGCTGAGATGGCGAAAGATCCAGTGTAGTCTCCGACCTGTTGATATTTCTGAAGGCAAGCTCGACGACTGTCTTGATATGGCTGTTGTTGCTCTCTTCCTGAAGATTTGCGTGAATTAAAGGCTTAATCAGGTTCTCTATGATACGGTTGTTCTTATCGATCATGGCTTTGTGCCACGGTGTACGTCGATATACTAGGCCTTGCAGACTGTCGGATCCTGTTGCCATCAGGTGAATCTGGTATAGTATTGCAGCCTTAAGGGGCGTGTCGGTGTTAACTGATTGTTGATTAAATCCTATGCCGCTAAGATTCGCTTGCTTTAGCAAGTAGAGCGTAAGAAGAGTAGTGACACATCAACTTACAATGTGATCTTGCAAATAGAATCAAAAGTCAAGTTAGTGGCCTTTTCTTTAAGTTGGAAAACGGGGCCCCATGTGTTGCCCTCGCCTGCCAAACCCTCCAGGACATTTGCAAATTTAGCCACGTCTTCGATTAGGTCTGGGAGCAAGGCCATGATGTTGCGTGAGCTAAACCCAGGGTTAAACCGTGACCGCCATGTTTTCCAGAGCTCCGCCTCGGCTGTGACGATGTCCAAATTTGAGGTCAGTGGCTTCATATACTCGACCAGCTGCTCGAATTTAGGAAGGCTTCTCCCCTGCGTAAACTGTGCTGCTGCTATTGGATCGTAGACTATCGCGAACGAAGGCCCCAGTGGCCATAGATCTAGGTACACAACTGGGGGGAGCTTTTTGAGACCTGGGAAGTATTTCTCATAAGACTTTGTGAGCCAAGTATGAAATACGTGTACGTTAATATCAGGGGGATGGGCCTTTCGGAATTCGGCAAATATGGGGATGTGCCCAAGAAGTAGAGAATGGGATGCGATGGGCTTCAATAGGGTCAGCCTGTTCTTTGTGGTTACCGAATGAAACAGAATGCCACCTACAATCCCTTGAGACATCAACGATCTCACTTTCATCCGTTGGACATAGCCGGCATGAAGGGTTCGCACGATGGCGATTACAAGAACCGCAGCGAACACTCTCAAGAGTACGGCGACGATGACAGTATTTTCGGTGACCATCATGGCGGATAGACCTGACTAGGCCTTTTGGGAAAATGGAAGAGCGTTCAGCTTTCAAATAACACAACTTCTGAAGTAACAGGGGAACTTATATAAAAGTATTCAATTATATTTTAAAGGGTTATCATTCTTTTTCTTCTTGCTAGCTAGTGACGGAGGTGTCCGGCCAGCGGGCCCGTAATATACCACTACACCTTAATTCGATTTGGGGGTTTTCAGGGACGGGAGGCCGAATTGCTTGCCTCGTATCTCATTCCATGAACACGATTTAGCTTGAGAGACAGTGTGCTGAAAATCGCTGATACTGTGACACTCCACCTTCCAATGGAGCAATGTGTGATTGCCGATGTTATGCATATTGGCGACCCCAATCCTTAGCAGTAAGCATTCTTCAGGCGCTGCCTGGCTACCAGAAGAGAGATGTAACGTAAAGGTGTGATTTCGAACCCGGGCTGGGAGAACAATTGTCATACTTAGCGCCGAGGCTTGTTCTCCCCTCCAGTTCTTCCCATGAAGCTCGGAAACGGGGGCTGGGCATCGCCTCCTCTGCAAACACTCCCCACCCCAATATGCCCTTTCACACGCTGCTGGCCAGCACGGCTCCAGTGACAACGAATTATAAACTGAGCTTGCTACCTCTCTTCGCTGTGTCAAACACATCCCGGTTATTTTCAGACCACGGCGTACCCAAGATTTAAAATGTTCATTTTATTCCTTCAAGCGATACTAGTCATGTTTCCATGGCTACATACTGCTGCAGCAACTTGGACCATTGATCCTGCCGCGTACCATCCGAGACATATTATTGAGAGTGATGTTGCTATCATTGGGGGAGGCGCATCTGGAACGTATACTGCGGTCCGACTACGGGACATGAACAAGACCGTGTGCGTGATAGAGAAGGATGAAGCTCTAGGAGGACACGCGGAGACCTACACGGATCCGACGTCTGGATATACTACTAACCTGGGTACCGTCGTCTTTCCTCGCCTAAAAACGGTGACTGACCTGTTTGCTCGATTCGAGGTTCCCCTAGCCGACATGCCCCTGAGTGAGACACAGGTCCAATATGTCGACTTTGCAACTGGGAGTATAGTCGATTTCTTCATGACACCCCCAAATCCACCCAAGTCGGCTTGGAGTACTTACCTATCTCAACTAAAGAAGTACCCAGCTTTACAAGGAAGCTTCAACATGACCTACCCCGTGCAGCCGGACCTATTACTGTCTTTTGGTCAATTTGTTGCCAAATACGACTTACAACAACTCGTCCCTCAAGTGTTTGCAGCCAATCAAGGCTATGCACCACTGTTGAATATCACGATGCTGTACATGTTCAAGTACCTCAACGAGGCCGAGATCAGGAGTTTTGAGGATGGTTTTCTTACGACTGCTCGTAACGACACCCAAGAACTCTACCGGAAAGTGGCTCTCTCGTTTGGGCCGAACGTTCTTCTGAACTCCACTGTACTGATGATGGACCGTTCAGGCCAGGGGCCCGTTCGGATCCTCGTTCAGACACCAGCTGGCCACAAACTGGTTCTTGCGAAGAAGGCCGTATGTACGGTTCCTCCTCTGATCAAAGACCTCAAAGGCTTTGACCTGTCCAGGGATGAGAGGGAGTTATTCAGTCGCTTCTTCGCCAATGGGTACTACACTGGCTTATTAAATAACACGGGGCTGAGCACAACGCTCTATGCTACTGGATTGGGCGAGCCGTATAATGTGCCCAAGCTGCCTGGCCCTTATGCTATGAGCATGAGACAGAACTTCACACAGGTTTATTATGGTAGTCCCACCATTATACCGGACGAGGTTGTGAAGGCTCACATTTTGGCGGACCTCCGTCGATTCAAGGAAGTGAACAACGTCACATCCGACAAGGACCCGGACTGGCTTATGTTCTCCAGTCACGCTCCCTTCAACTTGATGGTGTCGGTAGAAGATATCAGCAACGGATTTTACGAAAGGCTGTTTTCCCTACAAGGCCGTAGGAACACATTCTATCACGGGGCGGCGTGGGACACTCAAGACTCAGCCTCATTGTGGAAATTCACAGATGACTATATCATTCCGATTTTACTAGCATCACTATGAACCTCATCGCCAACCAAGGCGGGGCTCAAGAAGTGTCTCTAGGCTTCGAATGAGAGCTAGCTCTTAAAAGAGGGACTCATCGTGTCACCTCGATTCTGGCAAATGTATACAGCCCTCAAATTGGAAGGATATAGGTTACTCTGACGGGCTTCGCTGTCAAGTAAGTAGCCCGGCCAGTCATCTAAACTTCAAGCTTTCAAGGTGGAACTGGGTGGCATCTTCCATTATATGACTGACTATTGGTATAAGTGTGGTATTTACCTAATAGCGACCCTCTGTCGCCGTGCATCAAATTTCGTTTCATGCAATCTATCAGAACTCAACAGCAGGTCGCTAAATGGTGCCTGCTGGGTTTAAAGGACAATCACCGTATTCCATTTGTGGCTTGCGCCCTGCCTCACTCCGTTGTTCTTGCGTACGAGTCGACTCTCGATTGCGAGGTACCCTGGATCATGTCCCTGCCAATGATATTCTTTTCCGCTTATCGGTGTCCTTGGCCCCGTATGCACTGTAACGGCGGCTATGTGAGCTGGGGCCATCGCCAGTTCTCCGCGGCGTATCCAACCTATCGAACTGTCGGGTCCTATTGGTCTGTACAGATTCGTCCATAAGCCGGTATGAAACGGGGGCTCTGGAGCTGACCTGCTCGTGTTCCGCGGGTTACTCGTATACATATTTGCTTTTACTTCTTCGGGCTCCCATGTTTATGGCCCCTATGGTTCGTACCCGTCGTCATGGCCACTAACGAACCAGTGATTTCGCTTACGGCGACCGAGCTGCCGGCCGGCTACCCCGCTGAGATACTCGGCTACGTGGAGCCGTGGATCGCGAGTCCGGGCGAGACGGTAGCCGTCAAGGTGAGCAGCATCGCCCCCACTTGAGTAGGCTTAAATGGTCTAGGCGACTGAGTTCCGCGGTCGAGGCGTCGTCCACTGAGCCCGAATACACGTATCGGCTCGTCAGGGTCATCCAGGGCGTCGACCTGGAACACGCACCGCCGCCCCAGTTCGAGGAAGTGCCAAACACGAGGGGCACAAGCCGCGGCCGCTTCCAGATAGCCCACCCCGGGTCTTACGGGATTGTCGAGGGCTGGGCGCCGCAGGGGGCCGAAGGCGGCATCCGTGTCCGACTTCACTTCCAAGCCCATCTTCCCCGGGCAGGACATCCGCAGGCGTTGCTCTCAACACTAGATGCAGACGCCCGAAGTGGGTTCTCCATCGTTATCAATGACCAGGGCACTATAGAGTGCTGGGTAGGTACGACGGAAGGCGTGAAGGCTATCCCAGTTCCGTTTGAGTGCCCGCTGAAGCGGTGGGTGAGCATGGATATCGAAATCGAGGGCCGCGAGGTGAAAGTCGCGCTTGAACCCCTGCCCTACCTTGCCGAGCCCAGCACCAAAGGCATCTCCGTCACGGAACAGCTCTCCTCTCCCGCCAAGCTCTGCGGCGGTAGCGCATCCACGCTCCTATTCGCCGCCAGCTTCGCAGCATCACCCTCATCCGCCGCGCCGCGCCCGACGCACTTTTTCAACGGGCGCATCGACGGCCCCGTGTTCGAGACGGCGGGCCTTGCGCCGGAGCTCCTGGCACGGTACGACTTCGCGCGCAATATCCCCGAGGACCGCATCATGGACGTCTCGGGGCGGGACCGGCACGGCCGCCTCGTGCACGCGCCGACGCGGGGCGTCACGGGGCACGACTGGGACGGGTCCGAGCCGGACTGGACGAAGGCGCAGCGCGGGTACGGCGCGATCCACTTCCACGAGGACGATCTGGACGACGCGGGGTGGGAGGCGGACTTCGAGGTCCGGCTGGCCGCGGACCTGCGCTCCGGCGTGTACGCCTTCGAGTGCACCGCGACTGGCGGTGGCGCGGCGTCCGACATGGTGACCTTCATCGTGCGGCCGTCCGCGGAGATGAAGCCGACCGGGGCGAGGGTCGCCTTCGTGCTGAGCACGTTCACGTACCTGGCATACGCGAACGAGCACCTGTGGGACTCCTCGCGCGCGTCGTACATCGAGATCGGGCCCGGCTTCGACCCGGAGTCGTCGGTCCGGACGGCGGACTTCGACCGGCTGCAGCGGCGCCTGGACATCGGGCTCTCGTGCTACGATGTGCACGCCGATGGGTCGGGCGTCGTGTTCTCGTCGGCGCGGCGGCCCATCGCGAACTTGCGGCCGGGCTACGTCATGTGGGCCATGGGGCGGCCGCGCGAGCTCAGCGCCGACGGCATGTTTATCGGCTTCCTAGAGCGCGAGGGCGTCGCCTACGACGTGCTGACGGACCACGACCTGCACGCGCGCGAAGCGGAGGCTCTCGCGCCGTACCACACCGTAATCGCCGGCTCGCACCCGGAGTACCCGACGCTTGAGTCGCTGAACGCGTATGAGGGCTTCGCGAAGCGCGGCGGTAACCTCATGTACCTCGGCGGGAACGGGTTCTACTGGGCGGCGGCGCTCGACGGCGCGGCGCGGCCTTGGCGCCTCGAGGTGCGCCGCGCCGACCAGGGCGTGCGTACGTACACGCTGCCCGGCGGGGAACGGATCAGCAGCCTGACGGGACAAGCGGGCGGCTGTAAGCAGTTTCTGGAGTTATTTATCCCCCCTTATTTCCTAGTTCAAGAGCAGAAATTTCCAAGTGGAAACTTTTACGAGTATATGGCTCCCTAACCACGTCTTATAACTCCCGACTATTTGCCTAATCGACCACAAAGGACAATGACTAACTCCGGATGTTGCAGTGTGGCGGAGCCGGGGGCGGCCGTCGCACGGGCTGTTCGGGGTGGGGTGCTGCGGAGAGGGCGCGGGGCCGGGAGTGCCGTACCGGCGGACGGCGGCATCGCTGGAGCCGGAATACGTGTGGATGTTCGAGGGGATCGGGGAGGACGAGCTGCTGGGGACGGAGGGGCTGGGGCAGGGGGGCGGGGCGAGCGGCGACGAGATCGACAGCTTCGACGTGGCGTGCGGCAGCCCGCGCTCGGCCGTGGTGCTGGCAACGAGCACGGGGCACCCGGACGCCTTCGGCATCATGCCCGAGTGCGTCACGTTCCCCATCGGCGGCGTGCTGGGGACGCAGACGGACGAGATCCGCTCCGACGTGGTCTACTACGACACGCACGCCGGGGGCGCCGTGTTCTCGGTCGGCAGCATCAACTGGTTCAACTCGCTGGCGTGGAACTCGTACGTAAACAACATTGCCCTCCTCACTGGTAATGTGCTGAGAGGTTTTATTCGTCGAAAGGAGGGAGAGCGGCAGAACTGAATGTCTGGGCCGGTGGTGTTTGAGAAGCTGGTGTTCATTCATGGGACTGATTGCCTGCTGCTCCAATGCGAATAACGACATACCTTATCCCATTTTAATTTTATTTGTAGTCGAGCACAAGTCAACGGATAGTCTGCTAGGGCATGATAAGAACACCGTACTCGATACTCTCGGCCCAATTATAAGGGATATAGAAAGAGGGACCGAACAGACTACGACTCTAAGATTGTGATAGGGGGTGGACAAGAATCCACCGAGAGCGGCGGCAAAGAGCCAATAAGGTAGGAGCAATCAAGTAGATAAACATACAGAAGTCTTCTCGTCTATCGCACATGTTCTCAATGTCGTAGCTCCCACAACAATTTTTCTTGTTACAAAAGATCAGCCGAAGATGACTTGGGTATGGGGAAGAACGCCGGCCTTATGCAAAGTGATTTCGGCCTCCTTCCGGCTGAACCAGACCAACGCCGCCAATGCAATGCAATATCTCATATGGGAACGGACCCTCCCAGCCTCCCAGGGGATGACCAAGAAGGCGGTATTAGTAGTCGCGAAAGACAGCTACCAGGTCGTCCAGCTTGGATACCTGGCCGAGAAGCTTCTTCTCGATCTCTAAAAACTGACGATATTCGTTGTAGACGTCACCCCTCAGTTTCTCTTCCTCCATTCCCTGGACGTCCTTTCGTTCCGTGACAGCTAACACGTTCCTCTTCTTTTTGCGCTCCACTTCTAGCCGCTGGAGACAACGTACCATGGACTTATAGGTATTGTCTAGCGTCCTCTTGATCGTTCTCTCCTCGTCGAAGAACCAGAAGAAGATGGTCCGAGACGCTAAGCGCTGGTTGTCGCGCGGTACCTCTTGGACGTCAAGAAAGCCGGCCATCTCCATCTCGGCCATCTTGACATGTACATCTGGCTTCCTCATTAAAGCAATATTCGGCAACATCTTATCGTCAAGTTTGCCTTTCTCTCGTAAAACTCGAACAAGGCGGAGTCCCTTCCGACCGAAAGATTCCTCGATCAGCATGTCCAGTTTCATAAGCCTCAAGTGGCCCATTAGATGCTCAAAGTCGACGGTCCACTCGCCCCGATCGTTTCCTCCACAATGGCGTACAAAACCCTCCTTGCTCTCAGCGAGGAGCAGTAGATGTTGCCGCATCTGGCGCATCCGCTGCGCACGGACCGTCACAACGCCGTCTGAGTGGGCTTCCCCTCCATTGACGCCATTCGCACCCGGTTTTGACTCGGCAACGTCTCCAAACCCATTGGCTCCGAACCCGGCTTCATCACTGCGATCATAGTCCTCGTCATCGGATCCCATGATTTCGTCTCCGGCCTCTAGACTAGACTGTAGTATTGGCGCTCTGGGTTTTGGCGGGAACCTTCGGATTTTCTCTGCGCAGTGCTGATCTACCATCCCTGCCGCTGGAATTCCGATTCCGGTTGACACATCTATAGATGGACTAAGATGTTCGAATATCTCAAGTGTATTGACCGACGGTCCGGTGAAGGTATCGGCGTCGTCCTCAGTCTTCGTCATTGGATCGACCTGACAGCGATTGATCTTTTTGCTCAAAGCCTTAAGTAAGGTCGCGTACACCTGCGCGGTGGTCTCTCCAATCAGGTCCTCGACGTATTGTGCCAGCTTGCAGTTACGAAGCTCAACGAGACATTTGTCATAATTGACTCGGATAGCAACATCGAGCTGGAAGACCTGTTAGCGAACATTGCTAGGGCGTTTTCCTCTGCTTCATAAACCTACATGTTCCATTAGTAAGTCCACCGCACCAGCCCCTGAGGCTCCATTCGACATGCCACTGCCATTAAGTAGTCTTCTACGCTTGACACTGGCTTCGTGATCGAATTCGGTCTCGAGGCGTCTTTTCAAGGATGTGCGGCTCTGCTGAAATTCATCCGCTTTTTTTGCAACTGCCGTCTCAAGCTCACGCTTCTGTTTTATGCCACGTATGCCAGTTGGAAATTCGTTCCTCAGGACTTCCTGCTCTATAGCCGTCTTCAAATCTGTGGGCGACTGAAACATTATGGAGGAGACCGGTTCGAGGATGCCGGCAGCAAGTAGGCGGGCCAGATGAAAGTAGACCTGTGCGATGGGATCTTTCTGGTCTACTTCACTAGCGTAACCATTGACGCTAGAGCCATTGACGCCATTCACATGGTTACTATTCCCATTAAGACCATGGTCGCCATCCTCATCGTCCTCATCCTTCACAATGCCATTAACAGGCGTCTTCTCTCCGTCTGGGGCTTTATTCTTGTAGGCTTCGACCAGGTCTGAGATCTTTATATGGCCCAACACCAGTACATCCTGGATGAGGCTTTTGGCAGTGTCACCATAGTTCTCGCGAATCATTTCCAGGATCTTCCCACTCCGTACGAGATTGTAGACAGCACCGGGGTTCACGTCATAGTAGGCAATAGACGAGTCGGGATCTGATAGGTGGAAGACGGCGTTCTGCTGGACAAGTACAGCGAGACCATGGCGAACTTGTCGCTGGTTCAAAGCGGTATGGACGGCTAGTTGCGCGGTAGTCGATCTCCCTTTAATGAACAGGGCTGAAATTATGCGCTACGATTGATATAGAGAACATATTAGTTCCAGGGTCGCTAGATGTAGAAAACCCAAACGCCGGCTATTGGAGAATAATAATCGAAGATAGATATGCATACCGAGGGCAGTTGGCCATATACTTCGCTAACAAGCAGAACGCAGAGTTCTGCAAAATTTTTTGTCTGCGTCATAGTGAGTTGAAGTCAGTCAGTCAGTCAACCAGTTTGTCAATCACAGGCGCAAAATCCCTTCGAGAGGATTTTGCGCCCCGAGGCATGTTCGAGGGGGAAGGATATCATCTTGAGGGTTGACTCACCACTAACATGACTGTACCGGAAACCTGAATGGCTAATGCGACTGCGACGCGACTCTGGCGGCGAAAATAACTTAAGAGATGATATGATTTAAATTGTCGTTAGGTGGAGGGGTTGGCTACTAGAGATCCTCTCACTATCTCTAGAGCTGCCACAATTGCTACCGCGGTGTCATTGATAAACTGGAGAGCGATGTTCTTTCTCCAGCAAAGAAGACTTGAGTTTTGAGGTGGGTTGAAGAAGAAAATGGCTAGAGGGGGACAAGTTCTGCACGGTTGATCAATCGCATGTGAGTATCTTTTTTTGGAGGAGGTCAATAATTTCTATGGTGGGGTCTAGATTACATGCATAAGTAGTATGTATCCTACAATACGAAGTTACTCGTCTAATAATAAAAGTTAAGTCTTGCCTACACGGAAATTTCTCCCCGTCAAGAATCGAAAATTTTGACCGAGCCCCCGATCCGAGCTAGTGCAGTAAACCGAAATTAATGGAATTCGTATGTTGCTGCAATGGACCCGGCTTTCTGGGCTTTCTGATTTCTCTAAATCCGCCATCCGCTATCCGCCATCAGGTGTGACCTGGTGGTTCGTGCACGTCCCACATCAACATACTCCTCAATGTCTAAGGTCGTTCCATCCAGGAAGCCTGGCTAGCAAAACGTGACGAGTTGCTAGTCTTTTCCCCCGACGAGGACCTGGCGTGTCGCGAGGCGAAACGGCTTTGCCTCCGAAGCATTTTGGGGGCGTTTGGCCCAGGCACGGCAGCTATTCCATGCCTCCACTGTGATTAGAAGAACGTGAACTCATCGTGTTATGGATCCTATCCTACGGCTCTGATTCCCGGTGAAGAACATCATGCCACCCACATCCGAGTTCTAATATGTATGCAGAAAGACAAGCCATATTCCGAAATCATCAGCGCATTTCAACGCCGAACCACAGACGCGCCTTTTTTTTTTTTTTCCGTTTCTCTATTTCCGTCCTTTGCCAGACATTGCCGAACAGAGTCTTGACGCAGCCTAGTTACCCCGACACTGCCTACTGAAGCTCGATCGTACCGGGTGGCTTGCGATCAAGATGGCCTGCACCTCGTTTACGGATCATCGGGGCCACCTTCGAGAACTTCATGTCGAAGGGATATACCTCTGCCGTCATAAAGTCCGTTGTCTGGACAGCACGAAGCTACGGAGAGGTCAGCGAGAACCGCGGGAAACGCTGGGAGTAGCCCCGCCAGTGACGAGGCGCCAGAGATGAAGGAAAATACAATGGCAACATAGCCCATATAGCGCTTGTCGCCCCCGTACTGATGATTAGTACTTGGTTCCTCTTGCAATTGCCTTGGTTGGAACAGGCCGAGCCACCCGCCATGACGCCCGCGGCCTGGGAAGTGTCCACACCGCCATATGCTTGGCCGATCTCATTGTAGAGACCGGCTTCCCGAATCATCCTGATGTAGATCTGTTCTCAGTGAGTAGCTGGTCAGTTATGATTGTACGGGAGAACACAAACATGATCAGCTTCGCGGGCAATCCTGACCCGCTCAGACGTGCACTCGCCGATGATGAACGCCAATGCCAGGACCAAAGAAAGGGGTGGGTTCTCGACGTCAGTGTCCAGCTCACAGTAAAGATACCGTCTTGGAGGGAAATACCGCACGACAAGATCTGGATAGACGCCCAGCTGTCCGCCAAGCTCCCTGACCTCGTCCATGGAGCTCACGTAGAGGCTCAATGAGCCTCAGGCTCTGCCCGTCCATCATGCGCTGACGCAAACCCCCGACACTGTGATGCGTCTATTTAGAAGTTGGTTAAGACTTCTTGACTCCATCTCCCATATCTCAGACCGATGCCATGGCGCTGGGACGTCAAAGGGGGTGATGAGACAAAAGGGAACACCAAGAGTATTTGAACAAATTGGGGCGCTTCAGTAATGGGGTATTCCATGCGTTACACGCAGGATGACGCCTAGTGTGGCTTCAACGGATAGGGCTTCCAGCGCTAAGAAGGAAGAGGGGAAGGGGAAATGTGAATGAGGAGACGTGAAGGAGAAAGAGATATCCATAGGGAAGGCATGGCTGTCGGCATCCCGACCTCGAAAGCAAGCGTGGTTGCCACCCTGGTGACGGGGAAGAACAGAAAGGAACGCCATCCATATCCAGGACTTCCGGCCTCAGATACGGACGGTTCTTTATGTTCTGGACCCCTCCTCTTCTCCTCTTGTACACCAAGGACTTCCCATACATACTATTGAATGACCCGCCGACCCAGGAGACGGACTGACATATTCCACAGGCCTGCTTAACTCGAGTGCTCAGTCGTCATAGCAAATAATCGAAAGGGGGTGGGACAACCAAGAAAGAATCAAGAAAAAACAGAAAAATCGCAAGAATAGAAAGAAAAGCAGAAGGGATTTTTTTCGACAGAATAACGGTCTGGGAAATGGATATCACCCTGATAGTTGCCGAAGCGCCTCGGAACGGCGGGTTTTCTACGAGGTCAGGCTTCCCTCCCACGTAATTAGCATCAGGATTATCAACGGAGGGTGGTTAAGGCTGGATGAAAGATGCCGGTGAGAGCCAACATGCCTCGGTCGGGATATGTCGACTTCAAAGGAAGGAATTGTCCTTCGCAGCGCTTGACCCTGGTGGTGATAGCAGACCCTTCCTCAAATTTTGGGCGGGGTTCAAAGAGGTCCAGATGCTCCGAGTCATTGTGAAGTACCTGTACCTAAGATTGCCAGAATGGGGGATCGCTGGGAAGAACGATGGACTACTCGGTACTGAAAATGCAGGTGGTGTCTGTGTTGGCAACTCGGGGTGCCACAAATTCAAGGACGGGCAAATAGACCCTTCTGAGAATCAAATGCACACTTCCACATACCTAGGGAAACACTTTTCCAGAACTGATTGAAAACCAACATTTAATTGTAAAAATAAAAATAAAATAATTATTATTATTATCAACAGTAGCAGAAGTCTTCTGTTTTCGAACCCGTCTGGCAAAACTCGAATTGATCGCATGAAATGGGACAATAAGAGAAAAGTATGGGGTCTCGGAGGTCGCTGAATACCTGGTGATGACGTACAGGAGGCGACGGCCTGGAGTACCTAATGGTGGTGCAGCCGCAAGAGGTCAGTCTGGTAGCCTTTGCAGGATTGTACTTCCGTGCTGCCCCTTGACGTACGTGATGTAACTAATGTGGACGGCATGTATTTAACGGGGTTTGTTTGGGGGCGCCAGAACCTGTTGCTGATAGCGGCTGAAAATAGCCTCTTCACGGCTATGGGAGAGCTCCCACGTCGCCCCTCCAAGCTGTCATTACCCGACATTCTACCGTGCCCAATCAATCCCAATTGAATGCAATAGAGGCACTGGCAGTAATTACTGCTGAGCCTGAAAGCCCATCTTTTTTTGCTTTGGAGGAAGCTTTCAATCTGATGATCTGACCGGACCGTCATAAGTAGTCGCAGACTTTCGCACAACGGCCACCCTTCCGCACCCTCTCATAATGTTCTCCAGAAAGGCTCTATCAAGGGGTGCACAGCTTGCTGCTCGTCAGCAAGGCTGCTCAAAGCTTGCTCAACGCCGTGGTTATGCTGCCGCTGCTGCATCGTCTTCTGCGCCTTCATCTTTTACCTACGATACCTCTGACGTTGCCGGCGTTAAAGTCGCCGCCAGAGACTCTCACGGCCCTACCACCAAGCTCGCTGTCGTCGCCAAGGCAGGAACAAGATATCAGCCCGCTCCTGGTTTAGCTGTTGGCTTAGAAGAGTTCGCCTTCAAGGTATACAGCTATGCGTGCGTAATGTGCTGTTTGTTCTTCTATGAGCTAATTAGATGCAACCCCGATAGAACACCGAGAAACGTTCCGCCTTACGTATCATAAGAGAGGCTGAGCTTCTGGGAGGCCAATTGACCGCATACCACACCCGAGAAGCCTTGGTCGTCGAGGCCCGCTTCCTCCGAGACGATATCCCATACTTCACCGAGCTGCTGGCCGAGGTTATCACCCAGACTAGGTACACCAGTGAGTGGATTCCAAGCCATTGATGGAAGAAGACGTGCTCAACCGGTATTCCAGCCCACGAATTCCTCGAGGGTGTTGACCGGGTTATCCACCTGAAGCAGGGCAAGCTCGCTGGCGACGTTTCTGCTCTGGCTCTCGACGCCGCACACACGGTTGCATTCCACAAGGGTCTCGGCGCCTCCCTATACCCGACGCCTTCCGTAAACTACAAGTCATACACAAACGAGCACTCGATTGCTGATTATGCCGCTACCGTTTACGCGAAGTCAAACATCGCCCTGGTTGGAGATGGCGCTTCCACCAATGCTTTGTCGAAGTGGACGGAACAGTTCTTCAAGAACGTCCCTACCTCGTCGAAAGGCTCTGCGACGCTGAACACCGAGGCTACGACATACTACGGTGGTGAACAGCGTATCGCACACTCTAGCGGAAACTCCGTCGTTATTGCCTTCCCCGGTTCAAGCTTCGGCACCTTCAAGCCCGAGGTCGCGGTTCTGGCAGCACTCCTCGGTGGTCAACCTAACGTCAAGTGGTCTCCTGGCTTCACTCTGCTGTCCAAGGCTAATGCCGCAACTCCCGGTGCTATCTCTACTGCCAGCAACCTCGCTTACTCGGATGCCGGTCTGCTTGTCATCCAGATCAAGGGAGCCGCTGCTCGTTCCGTCGGTTCTCACGCCAAGGAGGCCGTTCAGGCTCTCAAGAGCATCTCGGAGGGTACTGTCAGCAAGGAGGATCTTACCAAGGCGATTGCCAAGGCGAAGTTCGATGCCCTCGAGGGGAACCAGTCCGGCGTCTCGACGCTCCTCAATGCCGGTTCTGGTATTATCCACACCGGCAAGCCTTTCCAGGTCGTTGAGACTATCAAGTCTATTGATGGTGTGACGGCAGATAAGCTCAAGACGGTATGTTACCTATCATTCCTGTTTGTTTCGCTCGTATACAAGTTACTGATGACGTATTCTAGACGGCCAAGTCTCTAATCGATGGAAAGGCCGCGGTGGCCGCGGTGGGTGATTTGCACATGCTGCCGTACGCAGCCGAGCTTGGTCTCAAGGTATAGGTGGTGGAGACATAATAAAATTGTACCAATAGATCAACCGACAGATGATGTAGTAGAGTCGAGCCGAGCACCTGTGAATATAGTGAATCCCTTAAGAGTCTTTTCTCCCACCTAGGTAACCATAAGCTCTTACCTCTTTGTGACGGTGGCATTCACACCGAGGAGAGCCAGATGCGATTTAGTATTAGTATTCGACGCCAGTCCAGTAATCATTGTTTATAAATCAGTGTTGCGACTCAATATTATGCCAAATTTCATGGAGATGCTTCCCATGCCTGTTGGGCAGAGTCGTTGTGTTAAGACAACTGACTAATCACGTGATTGGTCGGCGTCGGGAGTCTTCGTTCCCTAATCTGCTCTGGCTGGGTCTCTGCTATTGCAGACCCAAAAGCCAAGCTAGGTATTTTCTACGGCGAGAGCAGCAACAACCTTAAACAAATCCTCAATCCCATTTCAGAGCCCACCCAAGCATCCGTCAAAATGGTGTTCGCGTGGAAAGCCGCTGGTCTGACGTGAGTTCACCTCTCCTCCGCCTGCCCGATTTTAAGATCCCAATTGGGTCTCTCTCGTCCTCCCGAGGAAAGACTTGCCTATTCGCCCACTAACCGTACGCCCGGGCAAAACAGCTACAACCGCTACCTTGCCGTCGCATCCCGCGTCGTGCGCCGAAGCCTGAAGGAGGAAAAGCGAATCCTGGCCGAGCGACGAGGCGAGTCGGACCTGCGATTCGCGAAGTGGTCGGTGAGTCAAATTTAATATATATAATGCAGTACCGATGCCTCTCTCGACAGGGTGGGGTTGACGATTTGCGCCCGAACCTGGAGAAAGAATCAATCGTGTGGTCGGACGCCGGTGAGTGCTGACGAGGTTTATTCCCGCAAATCTTGCAGAACGGAAAGATGGGCGACCCGAAGAACCTGGCCGATGCGAACGCCGCCGCCGCCAGCGAGGCTGCCTCGAGCGGTTCCTCGTAAGCTACGGGATAACGTCTGGTGCAGAAGTATTGGAAGAACGGTTCAGTGGAGGGGGGTTAGAAGGATGCATTGCGCCGGGCCGGTGGTAGACAATGGGGATAGATGGCAGCAAGCGTTAGATGCGCCTCGTCTGCCGTGTAAAGCTCTACAAAATAAAAATCAAATTATTCTTGTACAAGCTTCACTTGATTCTTTCGGTGATATCTAGCTATCTGTAGGTGGTTATTCCGGACAACCGTTTGATCCGTCGTGTTTGTCGGTGGTTTTGACGAGCCATTTGGTTGTGTCTCCATTCCGCCCAGCTTCCTGCCTCAATAACAGTAATAAGAATCGAATTAGGCCTGCCTTCATGTTGTTATGTGTTTCCTCCCCCCTACCTAACCTACATGTAAACTCTTTAACTTTCCCCAAAACATTCCCCTATATGCGCTTTTGGACATTGCCAGCTTTTCCTACATCGTAGCTGGGCAGTTGCCGGCGTTCAGTTGATTCTAAACCCTTCGCTAAATTTTAAGTGCCTCCCTTCAAAGAGCTGCTTCTCTACTTGGGCTGTGCAAAACTCTCTGGTAGTACACCCAGACACGGAGGTCCGACCTTCAAGTATTAACAGTCCGCCATCATCCCAAATCTACGCAGACAAGCAGTGAATCTTTGTAAATGCACTTCGTTACATCTATAGGTCATTAGTGCATACATACGCCCTAGTCTGCGTTAGCGGAGCCATTCGTCTCCCACTTTTGTCGTCTTATCAGCTCAGGTGCCTCAGCCCGGCCAATAGTCCGGTGATATCTGCTCTGATCATACAATTTAAGCTTACACTCGGACCCTAAGGAGTATTGGTATGAACTATACTGAAGATGCAGCATTATTCACCGCCGCCTCCACATGTGACGCATCCGGGAGTCGTGGCTAGGGAGATCACCGATAAGTTTGCTTCAGCCGTTAAGAGTGCGTTGCAGCAAGCTGCACATAGCCCGAATGGAATCGCTGAACCAGCTTCACAGAATTGGAGCCCGGTGAGCTCGTTAAGGATGAGAATTTTACGTTGTTCGAGGCCGTTTCGGCCCTCGAGGTGAGTACATCGGCCCAGCCCTGAAATTTGAATCTTCGCTATTATATCCGTTGCTAACCAGCCCCCCTCAGATCATGGATCCAAAGATGGACAGTGGCTTTCTGGCAGAGGGGGAGTCTCTCGATGAGGAATACGATGTGTCTCGCGACCTTCTCCCGGAAGAGATTTTGGGAATCATAGATCAGCTGCTGTGCTTGGAGGTATGGGTTATTAAGTCCTTTTCACCCGCCTTCGATCTCATATATGTTGACATGACGTATAGATGGCATGGCATCTTGGATACCCTCTGTCACAGACACTCCTGACTAGTGTCTATGTTGAGGCTATCTTAAATCCTACTCCGACCGAAATAACTGAGGCAGATTTCACAAGAGATCCCGAGCTTCGCGATAAGCAGCCGAAGCTCTTGTTCATTTTACGAGCTTACTGTGTTGGACTCCTCAAGGCCTGCCACTTCGTCAACGAGCTGGTCAAGGCGGAACACTATTACGAGGTTAGCATCCGCCGTTCGGGTCGCGTCCTCGACTCTCGCTCGGCTGACTTGACGTAGGAAGAAGACTTTGTGACGAACACATACGACCGCAGCCTGTTATGCGACATAGAAGTCAAGCCTATCTTAGATGTGCTGCAAAAAGCTCGAATTGACCTTCGGGCACTCAGAAACGAGGTCCCAGTGGATATATCCACGGCTCTTGATATTCGCTTGGAGCTGCGGATTGCATTGCTGAGGGCCATTGATCTTATGAGCATGGGGAATGTGAATGCTGATTCGTTAAAGACGCCTTGGATCCAAATGCGAGTTCTGCTGGACCACTTCGACAAGCAACATTCTATTGCAAAAGCCGTCCCTGAGGCTTTTAGCACGAAACTGCAACGGCGTCTTGCTAGTACAATGCCCCCTCGCCCAATAGTGCAAACCAGCTTCGAAGAAACAACGAGCCACTTCAAACAGCTATTTCAGGACGGTATCGACATCACTGATGTGTTAAAATATTCCGATCCACAAAGCCTTCTGGTCTGTCATTAAGTGGTGCTGATATAGATTGCAACGCTGACCATGGATTCAGACGTTCGTCGCAACCTTTCAAGCGAGGAAACCCCAGCCACTCGTCTTTATTCGAAGCCTCCTCCAGACCCTGTTAATCAAGGACAGAGTTGTCCTAGGAACTTATGATGCTCGCCAGATAATAGATCAGGACCTAGCCTTGACCGTTCTCCCTTGGGGCAAACAGATAGATCCCTCCTACGTCAATGTCGAAGTGCCATCCGACCCCCGTCACCAAATCGCGGCGCAAATGGCCAACTTCCGAGCACGCGTTACTGAACCTTATCTGGACATCTTCAGGATCTTCTGTCAAAACAGATGCAGAGTCCGGCGTACGCTGTGTCACTCCATTCATGAATGGGATATGCTACAGGCTGAGGTGGAGGAAATCGACCTGCTGCTGCAGGTAACCCTCGACGAGAGGCCTCTGACCACCGACCGAGGGGACCTCGGGTACCGCCTACCGCTCTCGTCATGGGCCTACCTCTACAAGCTCCGCCAGATGGAGTGGATAGTACAACTCGGGTTCGAGCTGGCAATCTACCAGCCGGACGAGCTGGCCGGCATGTACTGGTACCTCAACTATCTGGCCAAGACGCGGGCGCAGCACGGCGATCGGATCAAGGCATTCACGTCGCGCGCTCTCAGTCAGGAGCGGCAGGCGGGCGGCTACACGGCGGCCAGGGACCGCGAGTATATGCACTCCCTGTCGTACATCCGCGCGACGATGCTCGACGCGGCCTGCACGTGGGAGTTCGCCGACGGCCTGTGCTGCCTGTACACGACGCTGCAGCGGCTGGGGCTTGTGCGCCCGTTCGGGCCGCAGCCCCGGCCCTACAGTGACGACGAGCGGCGCTACCGCATCCGCACGAGGCCGTTCGTGGCCATCGCGCTGCCGCAGCTGCCGATGTTCGACGAGTTCACGCGCGCCGTGTCGCAGCCCGAGACGGGCATCCCGGACCTCCTCAAGTACGCCGGCTCCGCCATCGCCGGGGCACGCAAGGGTTACGAGGCACTCGCCAAGCTGCCAGACCAGCAGGCCTTCTGCGTCCGCTCGGGCGACCGCTGGCGCGCCGACGTCAACGGCTGCCAGAAGGCGGCCATCGCCGCCGGCGTCGCCGTCACGCAGCTGGCGAAAGCCTTCGACGTGGCCGCAGGGATAGTGGATGGGGGAGAGGGAGAACTGGCGGCGGAAGGCGAAGAGTCGTTGGACGTGGGACTCAGAGTCGAGTTCCCGGAGCCGGGCAAGGGGTATCATGATTGGTGGATCGTGCCGAGGCTGATCCCAACGAGCTCGGAGAAGAAAAGCACCTAGAGCAGTTTGGTTCCTGTTCTTTTTCTTTCCGGCCGAAGGGGTAGGCGGCACGGTATTGTTACCCGAGTGGTATGAGTAGGCCGGTGGTGGTGGTCCCTTAGAAAGGTTGTGACCGCGTCTGCATATTCCCTGTGGTTCATGTGTTCTACTGCTTGTCGGTTGAACATTGGCTAGACTAGTTGTTTAGGGAGTGGTAATGCTAACGCCTACTCATTATACATCGCCCCGACGTTGCGGTCTCGAGTTTCGAATCCGGGTACTAGCCATCGTCCACCTCACTTACCGCTATACGCCTAAATATTCTTCCCGTACTCCCTCCGCTCCCCATGCCCGAGCAGTTGGATAGATGCCCCACCACCGACGTCGCATACAACCGTACCGTTATCGCTACAGCCCGTCCGTCGCCGGCTATGGGGCGAATATAGATGTAATTACATGTGGAAAGAAAGGGCCGGACGAAACGGCATGTATCACCCCATCCAGTCTCACCACGATTTTCCCCTGCTACGTCCGGAGGGCCTTCTGGGCGACCCTCCCCCTGAGCCTCACGGTCTGCTCGTAGAGCACGTCCTTGAACGCGAACAGGAACGCTGCCGTAAGCACGCTCTGCGTCACCTTGGGTCCGATGCCTGTTTTCACACATCCCTTCCGCGTTAGCAAAACAGCACTCCGGGCGGGACGTAGGTATACTCATTGTTCCGACACGTAAAAACATCGCAAGACTCACCTTTGTACAATGCCGCGTACCCCTCCTCCCTGATGACCCTGCGGATGGCACCGCCCATGCCCTCCGCCGTCCCGTTCTTGGCATCCTTCTCGGCCACGTGCATGCGGCTCTTGACGGTGATGTAGGGGTAGGTGACGGTGGTGGCGAACAGCTTGCCCAGGGCGCCGAGCACGAAGGCCGTCGACGGGGTGATGTTGCGGCGCCGCCGCCGCTCCAGCGCGTTCTTCATCTGCTCGAACAGCGTGTACTGCAGGATGGGGTTGGCGACCAGCACGAGCGCCGGCATGACGCCGCGGAACAGCGCCTGCGGGCCCTCCTCGCGCAGCAGCGCCAGGAGCGTGCCGATGGTGCTCGGTCTCTTCTCCCTCTGTTGCTCTTGTGCCTGTCTCTGTTTCTCGAGCTTCTCGTCTATCTCCGCCTCCGTGCCTTCTTTCTTCGCCTCGATCTCTCCTCCCTCAGCCTTCTTGGTCTCGGCCGCGGCGTCGACTTCTTCTTGGGTCCGCTGCGGCTGCGCCCGCGTCGTGACGCGCGTGTTGACGACCCAGATGGGGTTCGTGATGATGACGGTGGCGGACCCGGCGATGGCGCCGGCGGCCATGCTCTCGAGGGTCGTGAGCTTCGTGGTGGCGCGCCCGGCCTTGCGCGCCGCCGCCAGGAAGAACGACCGCGTCCACTCGTACCAGTAGTAGTAGACGAAGTTGGTGACGCTGATGCCGAAGACGGCGCTCGAGAGCCCCGCGTACAGGCCCGGGAACCCCTCCTGCGCCACGATGCGCCGCACCGCCGTCAGGAAGGCCGTCTCGGCCCGCCGCGACTCGACCTGCGCGCGCGTCGACAAAGTGATGAGCGGGTACCTGTTTTTATTCTCTGTGTGAGTTGCCTTCTTTTTGGTGTAGGTCGATGAGATCGACGTTATGGGGGACCACGGACGTCAGAATCATGGATAGAATGCCGCCGCCTGCGCCGGCGAGGGCGTGGGCGACGTTGTCATTCTGCGGGACGACTGGCTTGGAGGACGACGAGACCATCTTCTTTTCTTAATTTCTCGACGAGAGTGAAGGTTGAATAGGTTATTCAATTGGGATATCCAGCCATCAGCCAAAACCGAACTTGGTGGCAGGAGAGCTGGAGCTCGAGAGAGCCGCCTTCATATCGGGGCCGCATCGGCGAATTGGAAGTTATGAATGCCGAGGTAAACTGATTGCATTCACTTCACCATTGTACGTAGTATGACTGGCTGGTTAGGTAGTCATCCGGCTCACTTCAGTGGGGAGCCGAGCCTGTGAAAGGGCCTGTACTTAGCGGTAGTATCAATCAGCGCTGAAAGAAGAGCCTAGGCAATCCCGTTGTTGCACCCCGCAATTCCTTGTGCTTGCCGTCTGCTGCACATTCATTATTACTACCTACCTATCTATACCTAGTAGGTCGTAGAAGTTCGGAGTGGACGTGGTCACATGTAAATCGCTAAGGCTAGAATTGCACATCAACTCTGAAGCGGGAAAAGAGAAAAACCAAAAGCTCAGGCAGCCCCCCCCCGATTTCACAACTCCCTGCTCTCTATCAATTCCCATCCACACTTAACTCCCTTTTCTATATTCTAAGAGGGGCTCACCGTCTGTGACTAGTTTAACTCATCACTCGACTAGACCTTGTCAGCGCAAATCATTGCAACGGAAAGTTCCTTATACCCTGTCAAACGCGGCTCCTCCTATTATACAGAAAACAAGGGTATGTATACGTAGATCATCGAGGTGATAATCTAGGTGATACGACTACATAAAGCTTCAGGGTAGGTTTTAGTATGCAAGTCATCACATCTACAACAAAGTCGTTGATGCCCGCTTGTCAAATGAGTAAGGCTATAGGTAAGAAGTGTTCAGATCAGTAAAAACTCCCTCCATGTCGGTCGTCTCGTTATGATGGGGCCCCGAGGTTGGAAGGTAAACGCAGATCAACGTGCTACTGTCTCGTATCGAACTAATGTACCCAGCCAGCGTTGCACCCAGCCAGGTAAAGAGAGATCTGAAGTTACTCTCGCGCATACAGTATGATGTTGGGCTCCAGTGGAGTAGTGCTAGGCATGTAGGCATGTAGGCATATTAGTGGAGCACAATGCAACATAACCATCAGAAGGAGGAAATTATTGCGGCCTCAGATGTTAAGTATTGTGCTTCCCCCGGGAGGGCCAAGTCGTCTATATCCCTGACTGTCACATTAAAGATGGGCCAGCACCTAATATACATACCGCTTCCTCCTCCGTACAAATCCGGCTGGTCAAGGGACCGGACCGGGACCCTGACCCTAAAGGGATGGATGACTGAGTGCATTTTCGTCTTCACACAGCACATGCCTAACATACGTATACCGTTACAGTCCACTAATTTAGTGGTGTGCTTTCTTTTGCCCTTTTCCGACATGCCTACTGAGTGCTAACGGGAGCTAGGTAATTCACAGGCAACCCCCCTTCAGGGACCACGCCAAGAACGGAGGTTATATATGTTGGTTATATGTTGGTATGTATATTTATATCTCAGCCGCCGTCTCCTCACGTTAAAAGTTAGCTTCGGCTCCCTCATTCTAATGCCGTTTTACTATTTAATCCATCAGCCCCCCGTCTGCCACTAGAAAAAGCCGTTAAAGTCGGTCTGGGGCCAAAACAATGTCAAAGCCAGCCAATTGAGTTGTCACGTGAGGGAACTATACCAGATGTAGGAAATGAGTGCCTCTAAACCCGGACACGCCAACAAGGATTAAAGCCAGCCTCCGTTACGACCCCCACTGAACACGTTTGAGAAGTCTTTATTTGATGAATCTCTCAAATCGAGTCATGGATTGAAACAAGTCCCAATTCCCTCGTCTTTGCATCTCGTTGCTTTTACAGTATTCCGTACAACTTTTTTCCCACCTTCATATCCCGTCGCGTCGTATAGATGGCTGTGATAATAACGACTAGAACAGACAGGCGGGCCTGATGATCACTTTGCTTAGCAATACATAAATTGCACTACGGTACCTCGATAGCCCGGGCTCCGGCGTCGAGAAAAAAAAAAAGAGCAAAAGACCACGGCCAAACTATACATTCTGTAGCTACCGACACTAGAATTGCTAGATCAGCCGTTGGTGGAAATCCTGGATCAGAGCCAACCACATTAGCCGAAAGTATCGAAGGCTGTCTGTCCACACAGTCAGCAGCATTCGTCCGCCGCACAACATCCGTTCCGTCTCTCTACCCTTGCATGGCTATAAGCCGTTAATGAGAGGCAACCGTCGCATGCCCTATTGCTACCGTCATTATGGCTACGGTCATGGCAATACAATCCAGCGTCAACGGTGTCCACCACTCTATCATCCCGTCGCCAAGGACCCCGGAGCTGAGACCAACTCTTCCCAGCAGGTTCGTGACGAGTGCAACCATCGAGGATGCTTACGTGAGTTTTATTCTCTACTGCAATCCGGCAGTCCCCCCGGATACGGACACTACTACCCTCAGAGAGGCGTTCCGGACGCCGCCCAAGAGCGGCGGCAAGAGCTTCAGTACTTTCACCCTGTTCCAATTGATTAAGCAACTCGACGACAAGGAGATCAAGACATGGGCCGAATTGGCCTTGAAATTAGGCGTCGAACCACCGGACCAGGACAAGGGCGAGAGCTCTCAGAAGATCCAGCAATATGCTGTCCGATTAAAGGTATTTGACCATTAACCGCACCTTATCTCTTGCGAGGACGTAGCTTACATGTGCTAGCGATGGATGCACTCGATGCATGTTAATGCCTTTTTTGATTACCTGTTGGAGAATCCGCACCCGTACTGGACCCAGGTGCCCTCTAGTTCGGATCCCATCTGCGAGGACGGTAGAGATGGCGTTGCCGCCGAGGACGACATGGCTCTGAGAGCGTTATTGCCTCATATCCGGCCACGGAGAGGTCGAAGGAAGCCGGAAGATGAACCCCTGAATAAGTCACCGTCTCAGCGGCCAAGGCTTGACTCGCCGCCGCCGGCATCAAACGGCGATGGCAGGCAGACCCGGCCGGAGTCGACAGATCCGTGGGCCTCGCATTCAGAGAATAGAAGTTCGTTTGTCTTCCCGCCGATCGATCAACCACGGTCGAGCGTGGTGCCCGGACCAGACTCTATGTTTCCCTGGAGTAACGATTCGACTCGCGCCCCCATGTCGGCTTATCCATACTCGGCCTTGACACCGGCCACTAGAGGCTCATTTTGGGGAGATTCGGAGCCTCTATCGGCTATTACACCGTCTAGGGCCAAGCAGCTTACTCGCCGTCACGGAGCAAAGGTTGTGTCTTCTGCTTGGAGAAGCGGCGGGTCGTTCACGGGAGCGAAAACTAGGGGCCGGCCCCCAATAAGCCGGTTCAACGAGCCCCTCTCAGCCTTCCCCGAAGGTAATAAGAGTTTCCATTCGATAACTCTTGATCACAAAGCCCCTACTCCGGTGACGACATCCGCGCCCACATCCGCCCCAGCTTTTCGGGCAGACCCTTTACCGCAGCCCAGGGAACCGGAACCTGTGCAGCCTCCCACATCGAGGCCTTCTAGGCCCAGTGGCCTTTCCCTCCAGGTACCGGAAAGAGTCGGTGGGTCTGTGAGGCTGGCGACGCCGCCGCCACCACCATTAGTGTTAACACCCCCGCCTGGGACTACCACCAACGGAGAAAAGGCATCGCACTCCACAGTGAGGAGAGCCCCTGACGCGTGGAACTATACTATGCTTAACCCATCTTCGCCCTTGTTCACCAACCCCACAGCGACCGGTAATTCAAATTGGAGGATGGAAATCAAATCTGACGATGACGTGGGAAACTGCGAAGAAATCGAGTGCCTATTTGCCTCGGAGTTGCTGGACGCCGACTGGTTCGATGAGAATGGGCAGCAGGTAGAAGTCGGCTCCATGGAGGAGGTATTCGCTCTCGTCAGGGCGAGTATCGCGAATATATCGAAGGAGGCCAAGTCGAAGGAGGCATTCCTCCTCAACTTATCGTGTCTGGCGGGAGCCGGACACATGCTGAGGACGAGCAAGTCCAGCGTCCAGAGGAGATATGTCGGGCCCGATTATACCGAGTACCTTTGCGGGTGGGAGCTCCAGTACGGGGCCATAAAGGGCAAGTTCTCGTCGGTAGACCGCGTGCCGCACTCGCGGTGGAAGAAGGGCTACATGAAAACCCCGACGGGCGACCCGGACTCGTTCGATATCGACACCGTCCCCGCCGAGGGCGACGCCGCCGCAAAGTACTGGCGCAGGAGGTACGCGAGCCTCCTGCAGGCAGTCAAGTCGCGGAACGACCACGTCAACGGCTTCAAGAAGCATAGCCTCCAGTTTATGAAGACCCCGCCGGGAAATGGTTAGCATCGGATGAATGGGCCTGACATCTTAGCATATCTTTATATAACATTTTGGGAGCGACAATTGTTTTTTTTTTCCGGATTTCTCTGGTTATGTGCTCTATTTTATCTTTCTGCATTTTACTGTGTTGATATTCGATACGAGCGATTACGTGCATGCATATACGGATGGGGGTGTGGTTAGATGAGCGGCAGGGGATACCAGACTTTTGGTTCTTGTTATCATGCGTGCATGGGAATTGGATACATCGAGATGTGCGGTGGCCGCATGCAGGCGGGTCGCCTTCGTGCGAGCTGAGCTGCGTAAGTGGGAGGGGGACGATAAGAGACGGGGAGGTTGGTGGTTGGGTGAACGGATGGAGATATACGAAGTAGATACCCCCCAACCAGACCGCGTGCATTGGAGCGCTGTAGTGGACGTGTCCAAAAACCAGTCCACTGATCGCAGACGTGAATCATTGCTGTGATTTATAAGTTTCATGATATCTTCAAAGAGATGGGTGAAATGGCAAGAGATATAATAAGCTGTCCGGGTCAGCCAGAACCCCCAGGAGACCAACCCCTATATCATGATGTGGCGCTAAGGACTAAACGCTTTTAGGTAATATAGGAGGAACGCGAACAGCTAGGGGCTAATAGGAGCTGAGTCCGGGTCAGAACGGCAGCGAGGAATACAATTATATAGACAGCCGGTCTTGGATACCAGCAGGAAGGAGAAGAATACATCGCGAACTGAGATCCCCCGGACTGAGACGCTCCTATGGTGGCTGCAGGCCCCGCCCCTCTCGGAGGTTTATAAGCGAAATAGACTATGCCCTATATTATCTGTGTTTTATTGGAATTCCGAAACATAATAGGACGATCAGTTTTATGTTGCTTTAAAGATAGCATTACAATAACAGAAGCTCAATCATGTAATAGTTTTTATACCGAATCTCGGGGATAAGCTGTTCTAATATCCCCCTACGTAGTCTATTACCGCATTATGAGTTTCCACAGAGCAATTTCTTAAGGATCTAGTTTTCGCACTGCGGGCCTTGAACAAGGAGCATTATACAACGCCTTTAGAGAGTATGGCATCTTATATAAGGGCAGCCGGTGTCAGGGCGCGGGTCACCTCCGTCTGCTACCTATAGGTTTGGGAGCCCATCACAGCTCGCTCTCCGCTTTTCGTAATAACAACAATGCCAGCGGCGAGCAAAGCTCAGGGCAGGGCATGCATTGACCCCAGCTTACTAGGCCTTCAAACTCATGGGCAGATTAGGCCCCCTTTTCCACCTAAACAATATAGACAGACATCTTGTGGATAGAGGTGGACTTCGAGAGTACTTTGGGTTACGAGTGACTATGGCCCTGGCAGGGAAAAGTTAGGATTCCAGGAGGATTCAAAGCTGGATGCTATCAACTGTTTCTTTCTCTAGGTCTTCCCAAGGAGGCGACCCCTATTCCGCCACTGATAGCTACAACACTTCCGCAGCGGCGTGGTTCTTTTGGTGCACATCCGATCCCACGGAACGGTTATTATGTTATTGTGGACGCTCACGAATGCTTCAGTGAGGCGGACACCCATTGAAGCAAAGGTTCACCTGTGTAATTAACATTGTGTTGCAGTCAGTATTACGGCTATTCGGGGGTCGGGCTTTAGCCGTATACAGCATTTCCCAAGGCTCCCTAAGGAGCCCGAATCAAGACAAACAACTACTTCCTTCCACGAATAGCTGTCGACTTTCGACCAGCTTGACTCTGTGAATCTCACAGTAGCGCCATTTACAGATATCACGCAAAAACAGTAAAAAAAAGATTCGACCTCTGGCTACACCTCAACAGAAGAAGAAGTGGCCTTTCCATCAATATAGTAACTATAGTGGGAAGGCTCCGAGTCTTCGGGTTCTACTTCTGCGACCAAATACCTCGGCCCTCAAAGGGAGAAGTAGTAAAGGCAGGCTCGCTAAAGCATAAATGGCATTGCATGGGAGAAACTATGCTCATTGATCATCCACCCAGTTGCATACAAGTCTTCTGCCTCAATGATCTATATACACTCCAAAGCTATAGGCCTGGCTGACAGTTCGAATCCAGGTTGCTGCTAGGTATCTTACCTTTAACCTCTGACATGAGTCTTATTGGAAAGGTTTCACCTACCGGTTCTTATACCACTTATTGTTATTGTGACATATGCGGTTAGTGACACGTGCGTTCACTGACGATATTCATATAGGGGCGCAATGCTTGTACGGACGAGTTCTCATACAGCAAGTCATTAGATGACAACCCCTACATAGCAAGCCCTATTAGACGAGGAATATTGCAGACACCAATTCTGATACACATATTCCCACAGGATGAGGTTTGCATGACAATATTCTCGTCGAGTTCTGTGGACCAGTTCTGCTCACAAGTTATGTCGAAGAGTTCTCACCCTGAGTTCTCCTATGAGTTTTGTCGACGATGTCCTCACCTCTTTCATAGTCCTTTACTCAAAGTGGTTATTCTACACTTAATCGTGCGCACTAACAGCGACGCCTGAAGTTTTCTGTTCTTTTTTCTTCCACTGGGTTCCAGTGTAAAATCACAAGAGCATCGTCGACCCTGAAATCTCTGCTTCCTTTGACTGGGTCCCGGAGCAGAACTCTACACGTAACCGCGCAAATCCTTTCTTCATATATTTGACTTCAAAAGCACAACATTGTGAATATCATCAACTGGAGATCCCTATTCCTTCACCCAGATTCCGGGGTCAAGTACTGTAAGAAGATTCTCGCTTCCTGAAGACTTTGCTTTCTCTCTCTTGGTCCTAGAGCACATCCCTACGAATACAATCCCCTACGGCCTCCGTTACGTTTGGCCAGATTCCGGAGCACCTCCCTGCGGCTGTCGGCGACTGCTGCCTCTGTTTTTCTTTCCATAACTCGGTCTCGCGTGGACAATTGTACGGACATCGTCGTCCTTGAAGTCTCCGCTTTTACAAATATTCCGAAGCAAGGTGATAAACAAACACAACATCTCAACCAACCCCATTCGCAATCCGGCTTCTCCTGCTTACTATCTTCCATCTCCATTGTCGTTTTCTTAATCCCCACACCGCCTATCGGTTTGACATTCGGCAACTGTTGTATAAACAATCTGCGCAGTTGAAACCCGCCTCGAGCAGGGCCAAATACCAACGCACCCATCTTACCGGTGGGACTGGTAGGCTCAAGGATCCGAAGCCTAAGAAAGGAGAGGCTGCCAATTATCGAGCTCGTCATTGGGACTTCACGTCAATCCCGCTTACCGACCGAGAGCGGACCGAAAACCGACACACCCTCTTACCGGGCTACCAGTGAGCTCGAGAACCCAAAGCCCAAGCGAGGAGATTCTGCCAGTCCCCAGGTGAAGAATTGGCAACTGTGCGAAAAGCCACTGCTTCACTTCACCGGTTTCCTCGCCCTGGAGCAACGTCAGAAGCCTTGCCTTGACATGCAAATCTGTCCATAGCATCCTAACGGAGAAGCTCTACCTCATCAACATCATGTCTTGTCACCGCAGTGCTCTGTCGAGGGCTTGTAAGTCCGGCGAGCTACCTCTTCTTCGACGATGTCTCGAACGCGGCGTCCCTATTAACGACCCTCTGCAACGATGTTCCTGCGGGATGGATTGTGAATATAACGACCTTACTGTCGGATACACCCCTTTGATGGCGGCAGCTACCAGCCCCGCCAACCCCCTGGAGATGGTAGAATACTTGCTGGAGAAGGGAGCCGACCCCAATAAGCCTTGCGAATCCTGGGCATGCTTGCAGGAAACCCCCCTTCAGTTCCTGATTACCCATTACATCAGCTCCATGGACATGTACAAACATAGGGTCTTCCGCATCCTGGGGCTCTTCCTCAGTTCAGGCGCTGATCCCAACGCGAGAGGCGACCCCGAAAGCTATTTTCCGCTACACATGGCGCTCGCCGGAGCCCACGGCAACTCAGACTGTCCCCCGGAGGTAACCTGGCTACTACTGGAGCATGGCGCGGTGGCCTTGATAGATGAGGAGAGTCGGCCGGGTGATGACGCGTGGACGGATGCCCTGTCGGCGCTCATCAAGAAGAATGTCGATACAGAGGGGGCCGACCTGAAGTTCGCGCAGAAACTGGACCTCGTCTTGCGGCATCACCCTAAAGCGTTTACGGACACCACTTGGAGCCGGCCCCTGGATTGCATTCTAGGACGCCCTTCCCATCGCAGCAAGGCCTTGTTGAGAGTCGCCCTTCGGCACGGCTGCGACCCCAACGCCCCCTACCGCCCGGCCGACTCGGACGATGCCGACGGCACCTCCCCGATAAGGCGGCTCCGCAAGAGCATGGCCCCTAAGGCGTCGTCTTAGCAGGAAGACGCCAATGCGCTGGACATGTTGCAGATGCTGCTGGAGGCCGGCGCCGACCCTGACCGGTGGGGGGACGGCGAGGACTGGGCGGTCAAGAGCGCTCCTCGCGTCCTCAACGCCCCGCTTCCATCACCGGAGCGCCGCGCCATACGGAGATGAAGACCGCGGTTCGCCTGCTCCTGGAGCACGGCGCGTCGCCGGATGTTGCAGGCTTCGGCGATAGGATGACGGCTTGTGCACGAGTTGCACAGGCTGCGCTCCGACAACGCTTCCCACAAGTCGATTATCTTCTCGCAGTTTACCACGATGCTCCAGCTAATCGAGCGGCGGCTCCAGCGGGGCAGGTATTTCCACGGTCATGCTTGACGGCAGCATGATATCAGCTGTGAGATTTAAGACCTGGTATAGTGTCCCGCCATAGTGTGGGGCCTCACATTTTTCGGCACTCAGGGTCTGACATCAGCTCAGTGATCCTCTCACCATGCCCGTGCCAGCAGCCCGGGGTAAATTACAGCTACAGCTGCGAGCTCAGCCTCCCCCGTTCGACCCTACTGCGAGACTCACTGCGAGTGACGGCCCAGGATCCGAACATGGTCACATTCGGACCCCGTCGGAGACAGCCCGATCGGCGAGCGGCGGGGTTGAGCTGTTGCTGGGGGTATGCCACCGACACCAATACCTATCTAGGGTCGCTGGGCACTGCACCTAGCTCTGCCAGTATATCTCCGAACCCTAGCGAATCGCAGCATGCCAAGGCCAAGAAAGATAACAAGCCGCGTGCGCTGCTGTTCAACTTAGATAGCATCCAAGTTAGTCTTCGATGAATACTAAACGCCGAACCTTTGATTTGTATGTACTTTTATGTCGAGTAGGTGAAATATGAAATACGAGCAAATATTTTCGGATTATAATAATAAGAGGAAAACCTATTATGAATATTCGACCCTCGTAATTACTATGTTTATATCATTTGCTTCAGATCGTACAAGGGCTTAGTTACTATGGACTATGTTTAAGGATCTTTCAATAGTACCGCGAGAGCCAAATCGAGTAGGATCTACAGTATATCCTTGGGGACTAGAACTAGGGGGATATTCCTCGGCAAGGCAAATGAGGTTGAGTTACGTCGCAAACCTAACCGACTCTTAACAGAAACGACGACGAGGCTTACAACTAGTCTTAACCGGCCCGCGGTTAATCGGTGGAGAAATCGGGACTTTCTTTGAAGAACAGAACTTCTAGACCACTGGGTACCGGCTATGACGAATTGCATGATGCCAGAGCCTGCCCTGGAACGTCGGCTTGCACTAAATCTTCGTTCTTTGTCTGTCTCGATGACGAAAGCAAGCTATTCATATCGAGCATAAGCAGTACACGAATACTGTAGGATTAGAAGACTGCGTTGTTGGAGACTTACCCACAGATCAACGATCGGATTTTCGAAGCTCCTCACGGACGGGCGGTGGGTTTGATCAGATCTCAGATCTCTCTCTACTTCCCGGCCACGCAGAGTACGTAAGTATGTAGGTAATGTGGTCAGCACTATCCAACCATCGACTAGAGAGCTAGGGGTTTGTGTAAATCGTACATATTACTGCCTAGGTAGGTATGCATGCTGTCCTTCCAGCTTGGTGATCTCGCACAACACGAAGTTGGACGATAAGGGACGTTTGTCTCTCTCGTCTACTGCCACGGATTCTACTTAGTACTAAAGTTAAGGTGAGAATGAAAAGCACGACATGTATGTTGTACGTACGTATCGTTTGGAGCCAAGACAAGTGTGAGACCAGCGGGGGACTAGAGCTAATGCAGGGGCAATTACCTATTACCATTGGCTGATACGCTGTGGGTAGATGCGGTTCGAGATCCTGTCGTGCAGCCTCGTTGCCCTCTTGGCCCGGCCCATGTCAACTTGAAACGCCGACTGGGCGCCAGGCGACCAGGGGGGAGCTGAGGGCGTTTCCGCGTTTCTAGCGGTTGTTGGCCCAAATATGGGTTGCACAGGGACCCCTAAATTTTGCCTTTGTGGAACCGCTGTAACCAACCAACCGCCCTCCCCGATCGTATCAGGGACGGATCGGAAAGTAGCTTTTGTCTTGGAAGAGACGACGAGAGCTTCGACGGAGTAAAGCAGTTCCCCTGAGATTATTCAACACGCCTACGAGTGAAAATGTATGTACGTATACTCAATTCATCTCTCTTCTTTTCCTTGGGGGGACTACATGCGTGTAAGTAACAACTACCTCGTATTGGATTGATATCGGCGAAGTACCTACTACGTAAGCTGCCTTTGGACTGGGATCCGCAGCAAACCACACAAAGGATGACGCGGACTGAAGATCTAGGCGAAGCAGGGGACCGCAAAGTTCTGGCTAACAGACGAGACCTTTTAAAAAAAATAATTGAAAGCAAAGTCACACTCCGGATTCGATCAGATCAAGTGGTTACGATTGACTTGAATACGGCATGGGTGTATGTAGCGTGGTGCACGGTTCGTAGTACTGACTGACTTGCTGCCATTACGTCCAAGTCGTGAAAGGCGAGTCCTCATGTGGGCAAATGGATTACTACGGTATAAACATCTCCACACTCCCATCGACTAAAATCCTGTTAATGCTCTTTTTGGCATCATCAATATGGCAATCCCACCCGCCAGCCAGTCGGACTCCATGAGGAAGAGGAGTCGATAGATTCTCTTCACCAACATCCTTTCTTTCACCTTCATTGATACGTTCAATTCCACCACCGAGTCTCTATACGGATCTCCTTTCGCCTCTTCACTTCCCGTTCTTTCTGGATTACGGCGATATCTCTGTCTTTAGACCCTCATCCTATATACCCCTTACGACTTCCTTGTGTCAAGTTGTAAAGCCTTATAGAATTCGAATTCATTCTCACTAGAGAGCGTGATAGCCTTCGCCTGCGCCCCGGCATCAATCTTTTTTATCCGGCGCCAACCTCGCATTTGATCGCTGGAGCCATCTTGATCCAAAATAATAATTGACGCGCCCACTCCTTCGCCGTCGAGTCTGATAGGCGCATATCACATGTCCGTTTAATCGGGCTTCCTCGACATTGCCCTCTGAACACGCTATGTCGGTAAGATCCCTCACTGGTAGGGGCTTCGTGCAGCTCGGGGCTTCGCGCGGCAGCATTGAGCATGGGATCCCTCTACAACAAGTCCGCAGCAATGCAAGCTCAACGGGCGCTCGGAGGCCCAACCAAGGAGGGACCTTCAATAGTTTCACCATCAGCGAGAGTTCGCCTGGCGGTGCTGAGAACGAGAAGCAGGAGGGGTTCTTTCGGCATGGGCGAAGGCGAGCTAAGAACGAGGAAGCTCCTACTCGTAGCGACACCCTCGCTTCCGATGAGTTGTCCGTCAACGCCATGGGCAGGCTATACAACAAGATTATCGGATTCTCCGTCGTCACACGTTACCTTATCTACATCATACCCGTTGGAACATTCTTAGCTGTGCCCATCATCGTCATACGCGCCACGGGAAACCATCACGTGCAGGCTGGCCATGGGCCTTGCACCACAGATGACGAAGGACGGGAGACTTGCGCTCCTGGACCTCTACTATTCAACCTCTTTGTATGGATCGAGGCAATGTGGTTATCCGTATGGGCTGGCAAGCTCGTTGCCCATCTACTTCCTGGCGTGTTCATGTTCCTTGTCGGCTTCGTCAGCGCCGGGACACGGAAGTATGCTACGGTCCTCCGCGCTCTGGAGGTTCCCATCTCCCTCTTCTTTTGGGCCTTAGCTTCGTTCTTTAGTTTTACCGGGCTTTTTACGAGCAACTTCGATAATGTCTCCTGGGTTAACACGCTCAAGGAGATTCTAGGGGCCTCTCTGGTCTCTTCAGCCGTGTTCCTTGGCGAGAAGGCCATTGTTCAACTCATCAGCATTACCTATCATCAGAGATCCTTCGCGAACCGTATAAAGGACTCTAAGCGAGAAGTGCGCCTGCTTAGTCTCATGTACGATGCTTCCCGAACTCTGTTTCCCATGTACAGCCCCGAATTCGAGGAAGAAGATATCATCATCAACGATAGTATCGAGAGGTTGATAGGCGCCAAGAAGAAGAAGGGCCACACGGGTCAGAAATCGGTGAATCCCATGGCCCTCATTGCTGAAGCGGGCGGTAAGGTCGGTCGTTTCGGTGGGAAGGTCACGTCAATATTCGGCCATGTCGCCTCGGAGATCACCGGCAAGCAGGTCTTCAACCCGAATTCTGCTCACTCCATTGTCGTGGAGGCCCTCGAGAAGACCCGGACGTCGGAGGCACTGGCGAGACGCATTTGGATGTCCTTCGTCGTAGAAGGCAAAGAATCGCTATATCCGGACGATATCCGCGAGGTTCTTGGTCCAAATGATGTTGAGGCAGCCGAAGAGTGTTTTATGGCAATCGATGCAGACGGCAATGGCGATATCAGTCTCGAAGAAATGATAAGGAAGGTCGTAGAGATCGGCAAAGAGAGGAAGGCCATCAGTCACAGCATGCAGGATATAGGTCAAGCCCTGTCTGTTTTCGATAACATCCTCCTATTCGTGGTCCTACTGATCGTGATCTTCGTCTTCCGTAAGTTGGCTCCTCTCCGCCGGTCGGTATGCTAATCATTCTAATTCTACGTTGTAGTTGCCTTCTTCCAAAGCTCTTTCATTACTACACTCGCAACTGCGGGAACCGCGTTGCTCTCGCTGTCTTTCGTATTTGCGGTGACGACGCAGGAATTCTTGGGTTCTTGTATATTCCTGTTCGTCAAGCACCCGTACGATGTCGGTGACCGTGTTGATATTGCTGGCTCCTCGTGTGAACAACTACTCGTTGAGAAGATCTCCCTTCTCTATACCGTGTTCATCCGGATCGATAGATTGCAGACCGTTCAGGTACCAAATATTGTACTCAACAACTGCTGGATAGAGAATGTTACCAGGAGCCAAGCCATGAAGGAAATCATCGAAGTTAACGTCTCCTACGACACATCATTCGAAGATATCGAGCTATTACGTCAAGAGATGGAAAACTTTGTGCGTCACCCGGACAACGCGAGGGACTTCTTACCGGACCTTATCATCAACGTCGAAGGTATTGGTGATTTGGACAAGTTGAGCCTTCAGATTGCCGTCAAACACAAGTCGAACTGGCATAACGAGGCCGTCCGAGCGTCCCGACGCAACAGGTTTATGTGCGCGTTAACATTGGCTCTGAAACGGGTCCCGATCTACCCTCCGGGCGGCGGAGGCGAGGAGTTGGGCGGACCAACAAACCCATCGTACTCTGTGTCCGTCTCGGACGAGATAGCCGCTGCTGCTCGGGAAAAAGCGGCCGAAGAGAAGGAAGCGCAACGAATGGTGCCTAGCAAACCCGCGCATAGCAACAGGAGGGCTAGCATCGTCGACGACGACCAAATGAGAGCCGCCCAAGAATTCAGCGCTGTCAGCCCTGTGACAGTTGCTGATGAGGTTGGTTACAGGCGAGATGATAACACATTGCGTGAGCGAAGATTGGGACGTCGATCGAACGATCTGCGTCGCTCGGACGATATGCCGAACCACCTGAGTTTGACAAAATCGCAGAGCGTGAGGGGTTATCGGAGAGCTGGTGATGCAGTGCCTCAGAGCCCTGTGGGTGAGAACACTGCCCGCAGCCACACAGGTGGAAATGCGCCGGGTTTCCAGGTCACGCAGCATCTTACGCCGTTCGACGAGGAAGCACAGACCGGCGGTCCAAATCCTTTCGAGCATGGGGAAGATAGCCAGAGAAACACGTCCCAGCCCAGTGGACATGCATCGACCCGGCCCCCTGTATTAGGCGTACAGGTGCCGTCTCACCAAGCAGGAGCTAGAGCTCGAGGTTCTACCATGCCATCAAACAACCCTTACCAGCAGCGATAGAGCCGCTGAAGGAATGACGTCCTAATAGGCGTGCTCGCCCAACCTGTTTCCTTTAAAGAAGCTGGAAATTAGGTCAGGAGAGAAGGTCAAAGGCGTTCGACGGGGAAATGCATTAATACTTGCCACATAAGTATGGCTTGCTTTAGACTCGGTTTTTTAAGAGCGTTTATGGCGGTATCATCCGCTTTGACGAAAGAAATACTGTAACGGCCATCCGGAGAACTTAGATTTATGTAAAGTCGATGGAGGGGCTATGGATTCATTTGTGGACTTAGCGCCCGGGCACCGACATCCCCATGGGGAGGATGAATCAATACTTGACATAGTGCAGCATTCATATTGCCGTTGTGTTGTTATTCTCGCCACTACCCCGTTTCTCCGACCTCGAGCTGCAGGGGAACATTACGTCAAGTTTAGTATTTGTCTTGCTTAGGTGTCTATCATTAAAACTCTGCCTAATAAGACACAACTTTTCCATGCAAGCCATGGTTCCCGTAGTGTCATCAAATCTGGATTGCGGTCCCGCAGCTCCACAGGCTATCCATGTAGGTATCCTACGCATGTGTCTCCAGCTACGTACGTAGCTACCTCAAACCATCCCGACACAGCAGTGAGTAGCCGTCCCGACAGCCGGAGAGGCGAGCGGCCGGACAAGCCTCTCCCGGGTCCGACACTTCGCCTGAGCCTCCTCCTACCTCAGGCGCCAGGTCTGCGTCCTGCCGCCGTTCCGCGACATCCGGATGGACAGGCCGCGCGGGTTGTCCTCGTCGACGGCGAACGCGATCTCGCCCGCGATCTCGTCGCCCTCCTTCATGGCCACCAGCCCGTCGTCCTCGGGCTGCTTGCACATCAGCAGGCCCTGCTTCCAGTGCGTCTCGGGGCCGTGCGGCCCCGTCGTGAAGGCGACCCGGTCCCCGGCCCCGTCCCCGACCGCGGCCCACGCGCCGTCGGCGGCGTCCCCGAGCCGCACCTGCGCCCCGTGGCCCTCGCGCGCCGGCGAGAAGAAGGTGTCGAACCAGACGACGAAGCCGTCGAGGGCCTCGACGTCGCGCGCGAGCCGCGTCGCGAACGGCGCCGCGAACGACAGGTCGGCGGGCGTCGCCGCGTAGAGGTCGAGCAGGCGGAAGGGGGCGGCCGGCCCGGCGACGGCCTCGCGCGGCCAGCAGAGCACGCGCGCCTCGTCCTCGAGCCCCGCCGCCATGGCGCGCATGTCGAACCCGTACACGTCGCGCCAGAAGGGGGCGCCGTTGTCGGCGGCCCAGGCGCGGTCGGCGGCGGGCGCGAGCCAGAGGGACGCGTGCGACGGCACCAGCAGGCCCGTCGCCGGGTTGAGGTACCGGTCGCGCGCGTACAGCACCGAGGGCAGCATCGCCTCGAACAGCAGGCAGTACCCCATCCACTCGCTGACGATGACGTCGACGAAGCCGCCGTCCTCGGCCGTGGCGGCGAGGCCGGGGAGCTCCACCTCCTCGATCTTGCCCCGCACCACCGTGATCACGTCCGAGAGCCCGTTCTGGTACACGTTCTCCCGCGCCTTGTCGGCGATGGCGCTCGCGTCCACGGCGTAGACGCGCGACGCGCCCGCGCGCGCGCAGAACATGCTGAGGATTCCTGCGGTGACCCATCGTTAGCTAGGTACGGGGGTAGGTTGGTGCAGAGTTGTGTGTAGTTGGATTGCGGCTCGCGGTGTGTTGGAGTGGAGGAGCATCGATAAATGGGGGAATAAGGGCCGGATGGAGTGGACGAACCTGTCCCGCATCCTATATCGAGGACCGTCTTCCCCTTAAAAAGATGCTTGTTGTTGTAGATGAAGTCGCGATACGCATCTGTGCGGACCGTGTCCTTGAGCATCGTCTCGTGGATCTCTGGGGAATTTTCTCTGGTCAGCACAAGTGACATTTCCAGCCGTACAGCGGGTTCCTCCCACTGCTGTCCCTTGCTTCTGCAGCAGGGTCATCAAAAATAACTCACCGACTCCGGCGTATGAATCCCAGTAGTACTCCGACTCGTCCTCGGCCTTCTCCTTCTCCTGCTTCTCCTTCTCCTTGCCCTTGCCCCCGCCCTTGCCCTTAGCCGCCTCATCGTCGGCGTCAGCGTCGTCGCCCCATCGCTGGTCCAGCGTCTGCTGCACGGCGACGCGGTAGTTATCGAACTTGGCCGTGACGCGCGCGAGCTCCTCCTGGAGCTCGGCGTTACGCTTCAGGAGGTCGTCGACGAGCGCCGCGGTGTTGCCGCTCGTTTCCGCGCCCGCTTTAGCGGTGATGGCGTCCTTGTTCTCCGCCGCCCCCGCCGCCGTCACCTCCGGCAGGTCGAAGAGGCCCAGGATGACGGCGTCGTCGTCCAGCACCGGCTTCAGATACTGCTCGTGGTCAATGTCGGCCAGCGAGATGTCCTCAGTCACGGGGAGACCCTCGTGCACGCGTTGGCGAACTGCGGGGCGGTTAGCGAGGGCGTTCCAATTCAGTAAGTATCTAGGTAGGCAGGAGAGCAATGCGATAGCATCGCAGACCCATGGGCCGTCTTGTCCGCAACTATGACTAGAGGGATGATGTACACCCGAAGCCGTCCAAACCCGGGACGGCATCGAAAAAGAAAAACCACGCAAACGACCTACCGAAATTGACCAGCTTGACACTGCCGTGGAAATCAAGCTGCAGGCGCTGCCGCACGGCCAAGAAGTCGAACCCGTGCTTTTCCCTGCAGTGCGCGAGCATGGACGCAACGTCCGGGAAGACGCGGTCGTCGAGGAGCGAGATGACCTCCTGGACCTCCTCCTCGTCCGCCTCGACGTCGTCCCAACCCTCGTCGTCTTCCCTCGAGTCGGACGACTCCGAGTCGCTGATCGGGTCCGCGGACTTGCCAGGCCTTGAAGCCATCATTTCTTCCCTCGGCTGCTTTTTTTTTTCCTTTAGAAAAAAAAAAAAAAAGAGTGAAGGGAGCTCGGAGGATCTTCAAAGGAGATTGCGAGTTGGGATACCTTGAGAACCTCCTTGCAGTTTTCTGGCTACACCGGAGAATACGCACTACTCGTGAATTTCTTGTAAAGTGAAGAAATTGTGGAAGTGGAGGGTTGAGGTCTGGTTAGTTGCATATCAAAAGTTTACTACGTGCATCAATGCTGGTTAGATGCATAGTGAATGCTTCTCAAGGAGGCATCCTTATTGGTGAGGTGCTTTGAGATGTAGTTAATCCCCTTGATTGTCGGTAGGGTATCGATCTGTAGCCTCGAGATATAGTATATAACTGGACAACACTTGACCTGCTGCAATGTCTGGGCACATTCTGAAGCATTTTAGTCTACTCCGTCATCGTCATCGTCATCCTCGTCGTCGTCCTCGTCTTCATCCTCGTCTTCATCCTCGTCGTCATCCTCGTCATCCCCATCTTCATCGTCGGTTATCGTTTGGTTGAGATCGCGAAGCCGTTTCTGGACCGTGGGTTAATATAGACTTGCAATCTGATTGTATGTGAAGACAGGGCCCCTATATATGGTGGTGTTCTGCAACTCACCTTGTACTTTTCGACCTTTTCTTCTAGGTCTCCGAAGACCATCAACAGATCGTCCAGTTCTGTCTGTGTCGCAGCTTTCTCCTCTTCTTTCTTTGTCACCTGCTTGCGCATCTAGATTCAAATGGTCAGCGTCCACTTGGTCTTAAATGTGAGGGACAATTTCTAGTGATACCTTCTCCAATTCTTCGCCTCTTTGCGTCAGCTTTGTCGCGAGCTCTTCAGCGTGCTCTTCGGCTTCCTTCGCTCGAAACTGAGCTGCTGAAAGCTCCGATGCATGCTTATCCCGAGCTTCCTGTAGTGCCTGGGAATTTGCTTTGTTCGCCTGTATATCATTAGTATCATCGGAGCGAAGACGCACCATGACGTACCTTCATCAACTCGACCTCAAGGCGGCTAATTGTGGCGTTGAGTTCTGAAATGTCCGCTTCGGTCCTCCGCTGGACTCGTGCAGCCTCGGCCTCCGCAGTTTCTAGACGTACAATCGTGGCTTTCAAGTCTGCCCTTTCGCCCTCGAAGCGTCGCTGTGCACGCTCCTTCTCGGTTTCAGCTGTCTTGCGGACATAGTCGAGTTGTCGTTGAAGCTCAGCCTCTTTATTCCGATGCTCGGCATGGATTGTCTCGGAGGCTTTCGCTGCCTCTTGCTTGGCGATTTCCAACTGTCGCTGGTGTGCCTCTTCCTTTGCCCGATGTTGGTTTTCGATACGCCTGAAAAGTTAGCAATAGCTGAGGTGGGCATAGGTATTGGAAATGGCTCACTTGATGTCTTCCTCATGGTGCCGTTGAAGAGCTTCATTAATGCTTTTGACGCGGGCTATTTCAGCAGCAAAGGTTTCTTGTGCTTTGTGATGTTCCATTTGCTCGTGGTCCAATTTCGCATTGAGCGATATCTTCTCATCAATGGCTTCCTGCAGTTCCTGTTCCTTTTCCTCGAGCCTCGCACGTAGCGAATCGACCATTTCCCGGGATATGCCCTTCTGAACTCCGTTGGTCACGACAGAGATCTCCATCCCGGGATCCCGATCGATAGCTCGCAGTAGACGGTTGTAGTTATCCTTGAAGAAGTCCACAAAGGCCGCATCGAAGAACACCTTCGGTAAGTCCCCTGAATTATCCAGCTTTTGAGGGATAACCTCGAAGTTTCTCATGAGGTCGTGACTCCTGAGTTTAGACAAAGTGTCAACATATTTCTCCCGGCCTACTTTGGATGCTAGAATGGAATGCACTCGGGTTCGAGTTATCGGCGAATCCTTTGTTGAGAACTCGTAGATGATACCAAGTAGCACGGAACTCAGCCCTCTGACCAGGTCGCTGCGGGGTGGATGGCGCACCACAGCTTCCGCAAGAGCATTTATGTTGCTACCCTCGCCCAAAAAATCGTTTACTCCGTCAAGGTCTTCGAAGAGCCAGCCTATCAGCAACATTAGATAGCCAACTAGTATCCTCTCGTCGTCGTCTCTCAGGAGCCCGCTGAGAAGATGGGCTGTGACCGTCTGGATACTCGTTACTACCTCTTCACCGCTTTCAGCATCCCCTTCTGTCACGGCCATGGCCAAGGCTTTGCCTTCCGGGTTATCATGTAGGAGGTGGAAAGTGATGACCGCGGCAAACCAGTGGCGGTACGGGTCGATTGATGCGGAGCTGTCGAGTGGCTGCAACAAAGTGGTCAGTACGTTTGCCGTTTCGTCAGCACCGGAGTTATGGCCGTCGATAGCCCTTCGCAGGAAATGCGAGCGGATCTCAGGATGGTTGAATAAGTATGATTTGATGCATTGGCATGCGGCTAGTCGCAGGTCAAAAGCCTGCAGCGAAGGTACACTGAGGACTAGGTCAAGCAAGCCGTCTATAACGTAGACTGTCGGCACCCCGTTTGCATGGCCCGCCTGTCCGTCCGCCTTGGGACTTATTTCTAACACCGATGGCACCTGCAGTTGGGCGAAGTTCTCCTGAAGCCTTGAATTACCCTTGATAATATCAGCACAGGTGTTGAGAGCTTCGGCTCTGATAGGCATGTCTTCAGAATGACTAAAAGCAAGTTGCAGAGCATGATATAATACGCCGTGCTGCCAAAATGCCGCCTGATTCTGAGGGGTTCCTTCAGACCCGGATACGAGGAAGAACCGAAGTACTGCGAGCAACGCGTATACGTTTCTGTTACGTTGTGCCTGAGCCCACTGTGCTACCTCTTCCTGCTCTCTATGGTACGTAGTTTCCAGCAATTTCGCCAAGCGCGGGACATGGCCTTCTTCTCGGAAGAGCGACTGGTTCGAAGGGTTCAACCGCAAAAGATTGGCCAGTAGGATCAGGCAGTCCTCGACAATCCTATCGCCGGCTACCAGACCACCTTCAGCTGCTATTATAGCAAAGGCCTTCTCGAATGCACTTTGAAAAGCAACGATTTTCTGAATGATCGGAGAGGACGGCGTGAGATAGGTGAGTAGCGTAAGCCCTTCGTTTCGTACGGCCTCCCGGCGGTCGTCGAGAACGGCAACAAGCCTGGAAATGCCCAGAGGGGCGGCGACAATGCACTCCTCTGTGCGGTCGGTTCGGGCGGCGAGGATAGCGGAGAGAAGTTGGAGACTATAAAGTCGGGAATAGAAGTCGTTTGCCTCGAGGAAGTCTAGCAGCAGAGTGATGTTCTCCTGGCGCTGGGTGAATTCGTCGGCAAGCCACAAGGCTATCTCTTCGGATGCTTCAGGACTGTCCTGATTGGGATTGAAGAGCATCAACAAGGTCTCGAGGACCACCTTGACCGTGTCGACATCCTCGCCATCCTTGGATAAGCTCCCGATGAGACTCCTGAGGGCTCCCGACGCGACAGAGGCAGGGTATTCCTTGGCAAAGCTCCGTAATCCAAGGATAGCAGCACGGCGATCTTCTAGTAAAGTTGCGGAGCTGAGGCGACCACTAAGAACGGTTATGGTATCACTAACAGACTGCTTCGCAGGGGCAGAGGCGATCGAGGAGAACATGGTTTGTGCGGCTCGTTGATGTTGTTACGTATTGCGGCCATTGGGCAATTATTCTACCGACTGGGGTACATAATGGTATTTCCAGGAGGTTGCTCGATGTCTACAAAGCGATAGGAGACGGGAACGGAACGGATCAAAGATTCAATTTAGCAGGAACTAGGTCAGTAGGATCAGGTCTGGGGCTTAAATGGAGCAGTGAGGTTCATAATCTTGCCAGTTGATAGTGAATCCCGAGAATCGTAGGCATCTCCAATGGTGCCAGCACCCTGTTGAAGCTGGTGCGATGCGTTGGGCAGATAAATTTAATTCCGAGCTTGTGAATATTTCCCAAGGTAGCTTCTAAGTGCATAATTTCTCACGGAAGAGGAGGATGATGTTGAAAAGGATCTATGGATTTAACGAATGTATCTGCATAGCTTTTAGGGCCGACCCATGGCTGCTGGTGGGTCGGCATTTACCTAAGCGCAAGACACTAAGCCAATTCGGCTAGAGGCGGCTGCGAACTCCCTCCGTTCCCCGATGCCAAGATGGACTTGAATTTTAATGTACATCCTGCCCCTACTTTGCAGCTCTCGGCCAGGGCTAATGAAGTAAGGCTCAAGCTACTACGAGTAAAGCCTACTCCTGCGCAAAACCATCACCAGGCTTGTACAACTTCTTTCTTTGTTCAACTTCCCTTCCGCTCATTCCGCATCTCGGCCTCTACTTACTGTTGCGGGCTATATGCGCAATTTAGAGGTTTCCATCTAGAAAAACGGCCGTGGATTATTCCACCGTTGCCCTCTTCATTCATATCTCCAGTAATTCAGCTGCGCGATACCGAGTTGTTGTGTAGTAGTACATCGTCCAAGCATTCGGCGCTCCAGCATCTGAACCCATACACAGATATTTCTCGTCGTAGCGCATGGTATTCGCATGAGTATTGGCGTTTCTTTGTATTTGAAGAGGTCACTTACATCCATCCTACAAATACTCCAGGACGAGGCCAGGTTCTACCATCATTTAATACTCATCCGCTCTTCTAAGCCTCGCCACGCCTCTGAATAACCACCGAGTCGTTCGGACCACACTGTCACCAACATGGGTATTCCCGCCGCTTTTCGCTGGTTATCCCAGAAGTACCCCAAGATAATATCACCGGTCATCGAAGACCAGCCCATTGAAATGGACGATGGCGCCGTCATACCTGTTGATACTACCCGCCCGAACCCCAACGGCGAAGAGTTCGACAATCTCTACCTCGACATGAACGGAATTGTACATCCTTGTTCGCATCCCGAAGATCGACCTGCCCCAAAAGATGAAGAAGAGATGATGCTGGCCATTTTCAAGTATACTGATCGAGTAGTCAACATGGTCCGACCCAGGAAGCTGCTGATGATTGCCATCGATGGCGTCGCCCCTCGTGCCAAGATGAATCAGCAGCGCTCCAGACGTTTTCGTTCGGCGCAAGAGGCGAAGGAGAAGGAAGTCGACAAGGAGGAGTTGTTGAAGATGCTCAAGAAACAGAACGGCGGTGTTCTGCCCCAAGAGACTCTCGAATCTATGACCAAGAAGGCATTCGATTCAAACTCCATTACACCGGGAACGCCTTTCATGGATATCTTGGCGGGAAGCTTGAGGTATTGGTGTGCTTATAAGCTCAACACCGACCCTGGCTGGGCCAAGATGAAGATTATCATCTCTGATGCAACCGTTCCTGGAGAGGGTGAGCACAAGATCATGAATTTCATACGTTCGCAGAGAACTTCGCCGGACCACGACCCAAATACTTGTCATGTCATCTATGGCTTGGATGCTGACCTGATTATGCTTGGTCTGGCTACCCACGAACCGCATTTTCGCGTTCTCCGTGAGGACGTCTTCGCACAAGACGCCAGGGCCAAGGTCTGTAAGCTTTGTGGTCAGAAGGGACATGATGCGAGAAATTGCCGAGGCGAGGCAAAGGAGAAGCAAGGGGAATTTGATGAGAAGGACAGCAAAGCGCCACCGCTTAAACCCTTCATCTGGCTCCACGTCTCAGTCCTGCGGGAGTATCTGGCTGTCGAATTAGATGTCCCGGGACTCCCGTTCCGTTTCGACCTCGAACGCGCTATCGACGATTGGGTCTTTATGTTCTGCTTCGTGGGTAACGATTTCTTACCGCATCTCCCTGCTCTAGAGATCCGAGAGAATTCTATCGATACGCTCACGGCGATCTGGAGGGACAATCTGCCATTCATGGGTGGCTACGTGACCAAAGATGGCAGCATCGATCTCGACAGAGCGCAGCTTATTCTTAACGGTCTAGCGAAGCAGGAAGACGCGATATTCAGAAGGCGAAAGGAGACTGAAGACCGCCGAGAAGCCGGCTTTAAGAGAAGAAAGCTGCAAGAGGAACAGAGAAATGGGCGGAAGAACGGCAACCGAGGGGGGGACACCCAGAATGGTCTCCCTGCCGGCCTTCCTCAGAATCTAACGCATGATATGATCGTTAATAAGGGCTCCAGCAGTGCTAACGACGCAAACAAAAGCGCAGCTGCTGTTCTAAAGAGCAGACTACAGGGAAAGCAAGCCGACAATAGTAACTCTGAGACTAGCGCTTCCAACGGCCCGGCTGCTAATGGCGCGAATGGTCCGGATACTCAGCCGCCTTCTGTGCTCGGAAAGCGCAAGGCATCTATGATGGCGAGCGATGACGCCGCCACTCCTGATGATAGCTCAACTGCTGCCAATGACGAGGAGGCCGAAGCTGGTGACACGGTGCGATTGTGGGAGGAGGGCTATGCCGACAGGTACTACGAGCAGAAGTTTCACGTGGATGCGAAAGACATCGAATTTCGACGCAAGGTCGCTAACGCCTACGTCGAGGGCCTGGCTTGGGTTTTGCAGTACTACTATCAGGGATGCCCTTCATGGGAATGGTTCTACCCGTATCATTATGCGCCTTTCGCGCAGGACTTCGTGGACATCGGCAAGATGACCATCAATTTCGAAAAGGGGAGGACTGCCAGGCCTTTCGAGCAGCTGATGAGCGTTCAGCCTGCAGCCTCGCGACACGTGCTGCCAACCGCCTTCCACGACCTCATGACGGACCCGGACAGCCCAATAATTGATTTCTACCCCGAAGACTTCCAAATCGATCTCAACGGGAAGAAGATGGCTTGGCAAGGAGTGGCGCTGCTCCCTTTCATCGAAATGCCACGCTTGCTGGCCGAGGTCGAGAAAAAGTACCCGCTACTAAGTGCAGAGGACTTAGCGCGCAACGAACCTGGGAGAACGATTCTGATACTCTCCGAAGCCAATCAGGAGCTCTACGATGACATCATCAGCAAATTCTATTCCAAGAAACAAGGCCCACCCAAGTACAAGCTAGACCCACGGCTTAGCCAGGGCCTCGCTGGGAAAATTGAGAAGATGCCAGATTATCTGCCACATGGGCGGTTGGAGTATCCCCTGGAAAGGAAGGAAATGCCGGATCTTGAAGATGACCGATCATTGACGTGAGTCCCAGCGCCTGCCGGTCAACTAATCAGTATTATGAACGCCTAGCTAACTTCTAACAGTGTCCTCTACGATATGCCGAGTAGCTCACACGCTCACAAGTCCATGCTGTTGCGAGGTGTCGTGCCTCCGACGCCCGCCTTGAATCGTTATGATATGGATGAATTGAAAGGCAAGATGCGCAATTCTGGAAGAAGCCATGGAGGCGCCCCGCTGGCGCGTCGCAGTTATGATGGAAACAGAAGTGAGCGGATAAACTATGGTCCTGACTCTAGGAGGGATAGGTCCGGTTCGGATCGAGCTCCGCCCTATCAAGGTGCCCATCCCAACCACTACAACGGTTATCCGATAGCACCCCCAATGCCTCAGCCTGGATGGGCGCCACCGCCTCCTGGATTCCCAGGGTTTGGCGCGGGGCTGCCACCTCCGCCCCCTCCCGCCCATCTTGGTGGTAGCAGCCGTGATGGTTATGGATATCCGGGCAGCTATGGCGGTAGCTACGGAGGAAGCTATGGCGGATATGTTCCAGCGCCGCCGCCGCCACAAGCTTACAATAGCTATGGCGGCCAATACAATGGTCCCCCTCCCGCATATGGAGGGCGGGATAGAGACCGCCGGCCTTACGACGATGGACGGGGTTACAGGGGTGGGGGCCGTGGTTATAGATAGATCGGATATTACCTATGCCTGCCGCGCCCGGACCAGCAATCTCATGTTATTTTGAGTGGGCGATGACGTATTCGGCTCTCGCCGACGGTACGACGATGATAACGCACACGATCCATCTCTATATAAGTATGTATATCGCTAGCATCTGGGCCAGCACCGTAGCGGCATTGACCCTGGCAGGATTGCCGACTCTGGAGTTGGGAAAACTGTTAAGTCCCATCTCGCGGGACCACCCACATACCGTGGAGCTTCCCTTAAGATGCTGCCAAGGTCACGTACCAAATGTTTGACAAGGTGCCTTGTCCCCAAAATATTACTTTTAACGTCGTAATATCGATGATGTGCCCATGAATACGTACACGTTGAATTGGTTGTGAGAGGCGTACATGCGGTGAGCGAGGTTGCCTTGCTATATGTAGGCTTGATCCACAGTTGGGATGGTGTGTTTCGCTACCCAAGGCCGGTATGGCCGCATGCGCTGTCCTGCAAGAATTGGACCAGGGTCTTCTTGATACTGTACATGTTCCCAGGGTTCTTGTATACTTGGCAACATTCGGTGTACATGCAAACATATGTACTTATTCTACGAGTGAGAGATATCAGATAATCTACATGTAATTATTCAGGGCTCTGACTATTGTTACGGCATGTTGCAAGAACAACTGTTTTAATTCGCGTATATAAAGAGTATGTGCTTTTTAACAAGCGATCCTGTTATCTTCCGTACTTTTTAATGTTTATCACTGGTAAGGTCTGGAGCAGAGCCTAACCCCCCTATAGGATCAACATCCCAGTAGGTCCCGTAGCCGTTCCCTAAAATGGTCGAAGGCTACCTAGGGACTGGACTTGCTTTTCTGCGAATCAGTTCCGCGTTTTTGCTCTTCAACAAAAGAGACGAAGAAAAGCGACATGACCGCTTCGCCTGATGTACAGTACGTATGTATGTGAACTGCCTGTGTGCCCCACTTTCCGTTTTCCCATGTTTCGCATTGGAAGTTGGGCCCCCCGCAAACCCCCCGCTTGGTTTACTACAGCCCGGTAGGGACCAGGACAGCCTAAGGTTACTATGGTGTTAGGGGTAAGTCTTATCACACTGTTAGGTATGCTAGCTAGGAGACCCACTTAGTAATAACCTACCTTGGATTAGAGGTTGCAAAGGGCT
>QJNZ01000453.1:0-73949 GCA_004155055.1 Monosporascus sp. CRB-8-3
CCAAATACGGTAATCGGCTCCAAGGGAAACAAATTTTCGACACAATAACCCTCGTCCACTCCGTTCGCAAGCTCACTACGTTAAAACGAGGGCACTGATATCCCCTATATCTGACAGTACTTGAGTGACTTTGAAGAAGTTAGAAAACGAGCCAGGGAGGCCTGAGCTAGCTGAGGTAAGAAAGGGATTAGAAGTCGAGTTCTAAGTCCCGAAAGTGTTGTTTGCATTTTACGACCTAACCTTCTTTAACGCGGACAGCTTCTATCATCAGGATGGCTTCCTCCATTAACGCCGGCGACCTCTTTAGGGTGGGGGGCCTCGTCGTCATCGTGACGGGGGCCCGGAACTGGTAGGCGGACCCCCATGATAGTCCGTCCATTTCAATGGAGTTTTAACCTCAAACGCGGGCATTGGACTCATGGTTACTCAGGCGCTCGAAGGCAACGGCGCGATTGTCTACATTATTGGCCGACGTAAAGAGGTCTTGGACAATGCTGCTTCAACTGCTGTACGTACCGCCCGTAGCGTCACCTAAGTGCACGTACGCCTTGTTTATGTCACCTTGGTTTCCATAGCCCATCCCGCCGCAAACGCTAGAGTGATTTGGTCATTTTCATTTCCACAAAAGTGCTAATTATTGCAGAAACATGGCAACATCCACGCCATCGAGGGGGACGCGACGAACAAGGCGGACCTCTCCTACACGATCGACCACCTAGAGGAGACATGGTTACGTGAACGTGGTGGTGGCGAACTCGGGCGTGCTCGAGCCGTCGACTTCGGGGCTCCCGCAAGTCGCGAGCCTCTCGGAGTTCCGCTCCCACCTGTGGGACTGGGACTCCGACGCCTTCACCGACACCTACGCGGTCAACACCACGGCCGTCTTCTTCACGCTCGTCGCATTCCTCGAGCTGCTGGACGAGGGTAACAAGCGAGGGAATCTGGGCCAGAGAAGCCAGTTCATCGCCACGAGCAGCATCGGCGCGTATAACTGCACGTGCCTCTCGGGCTACGCGTACGACAGCTCGAAGGCTGCCGTAGTGCATATGGTGAAGCAGCTCTCCACCGGCCTGGTGCCCTATGGCATCCGCGCCAACGTCATCACTCCTGGCCGTAAGTGACCCCCTCTGTTAATGAGGAGACGATAGGTTCATCCAGTGTCTACCTCTTATGATAATTTCGGGGTGCTAAGGTGTAATTCAATAGTGTACCCAAGCGAGATGACAGGGTATCTCGTGGACATGGGGGAAAAGGATGGATGTTCGAAGCAGTACATCCCCGAACAAAGGCCAGGAAATATTCAGGACATGGCGGGCGTGATCTTATTCCTTACCAGCAGGGCCGGAGCTTACGCCAACAGCAATGTGCTCCTGACGGAGGGTGGACGGTTGGGCATCACTCCATCGACATACTAAATACCACACACCCCTTACCGCGGGCGCGGATTTAGTAAAGACTACCTACGTAGGCAGTGTTAAACTGATCACCAAGTGCAACTTTGGGCCCGTAAACCAAGTATCCCTGTGTCCAGCTTGGCAAGCTCTTCGACTTTCCATTCGGCTGCTGTTAGCCTACCAAATACGACTATAGCCGTGGAAACCAATGTTCTTGGTGGAATTAGTTCCATCCTTTTGGCTTCGGTCGTCTCCTAGCTGAAATCACGTTACCTTCCTCAGCTTGGGATAGCGAGGAGTGTCTCTCATTTCAAGGCTCCGTCAGCGCCGGGTTAGCATTATCTCCGTTCCATTCGAAGAGGCTCCAATGTGCACCTGAGCTAAGTATCTAGTTAGTTTCCTGTTGAAACCTACCTGCGTGTAGGCAGATACAGTCCACAAGTTCTAAGGACTGTATGGGAAACCAGTTTGACTTATATGATGAACCTTTCTTTTCTATAGCACAAGCGCTGTCCCTAATTGACTTATCAAGCATGCAAACTTCCTAGTCGAACGCTCTTCGGCCATGACTGTATTCCAGGTTAACTATGTGAACACGGACCACGGAACCTGGAGGTCCGCGGTTGACTTGGGAGAAATATTAGCGCAAGACCAGAACAGCCGCTCACAGATGCTTGCCGGCTGTTGCAAATGTTCCCACATGTAATAGAGCTGTGGAGTCAGGTGGCAGGGAAGTACAGACACATATATGCAAAGTATTTTGTATTGCGATGCCGCCTGATAAAATTAAAGCCCCAGGTGACTCACTTGGGGGATAAAACCGATGCGACTTGTAGATCGAGCTTCTTCTTTCCTTCGTCCGGTCGTCCAGGACAATCGACTGCTCGCGCGCGGAGTCTCGATCAATCCCTCAGTTCCCTTCGCACCAACCCGTCCACGCCTTCGCTTTCCCCTTCGTCGGACCTTCACAACTTGCGCGCCCTTGCTGCGTGTACAAACTCCCGGTAAATCGAAAGCGAAGTCCAAGATGTCGACGACGGCGACTACACTGAAGGGACAGCCCCTTGACAAGGCTGTCCTCGATTCCGTCCTGCGCCGGCGCATGTTCTATACGCCCAGTTTCGAGGTATGATCTGTCTCGTATTCTTCTTTTTCTCCTCCACCCTTCTATCGCGTGCACGATCCTCAGCCCCCGGCTCTCCTTTCTACCCCACTACCCCACCATCACCACCTTCACGATGATGGAGCTAAACATGTTGAACAGATCTACGGCGGTGTTTCTGGTTTGTATGATTATGGACCCCCTGGAACTGCCCTCCAGTCAAACATTCTCGATGTCTGGAGGAAGCATTTCGTCCGTGAGTTTGCCAATTGCTTTGTCGTGTCGCTCTTTTTGCGCTTGTGGCCCCGCCGTCCGGTGCTAATGACGTCGGATCCCAGTTGAGGAGGACATGCTCGAGGTCGACTGCAGCGTCCTGACACCGCACGTTGTCTTCAAGACCAGTGGCCACGTCGACCGTTTTGCCGACTGGATGTGCAAGGACCCGAAGTTTGGCGACATTCTCCGCGCCGACCATTTCGTCGAGGAAATCCTCGAGGCCCGCCTGAAGGGTGATAAGGAGGCGCGTGGTCAGAAGGTTGAGGAGAAGGAGGAGGACGACGCTAAGAAGAAGAAGAAGAAAATCAAGGGCGCCCAGGAGGCCGTAAAGCTGGACGATGCTGTCGTCAAGGAGTACGAAGAGGTCCTAGCCCAGATCGACAACTACGACGGCGCACAGCTGGGCGAGCTGATCAGGAAGTACGATCTGAGACATCCCAGGAGCGGCCTGCAGCCCACGGAGCCTGTGGCCTTCAACCTGATGTTCCAGACTTCAATTGGCCCCAGCTCCAACTTGGCAGGGTACCTGCGACCCGAGACGGCGCAGGGGCAATTCCTGAACTTTGGTGAGTGACCCCCGGCCTGTTGAGATAGATGGATGTCAATTGAAGCTGACACTGATTCGTTATGGTTAGCCAAGCTCCTCGAGTTCAACCAGGGCGCTATGCCGTTCGCTTCTGCCAGCGTGGGCAAGAGTTACCGCAACGAAATCTCCCCGCGTGCCGGTCTGCTCCGTGTCCGCGAGTTCTTGATGGCCGAGATCGAGCACTGTTAGTCCGCTCCTCTCCCTCGGGAGCTCTTTGCCTCGTCGCCTCTTCCTAGAGCTAACAGCATCCTAGTTGTGGACCCTGAGAGCGGCAAGAAGCATAACCGCTTTTCCGAAGTCGAAAATATCGAGCTGGACCTCCTTGACCGTCATACCCAGCTTTCAGGCCAAACAGCCACGAAAAAGATGACCATCGGGCAAGCCGTTAAGGATGGTGTGGTTGATAATGAGACTCTTGGATACTTCTTGGCGCGTATTTACCTATTCTTGCAGAAGATTGGAATTGATACCCGCAAGATCCGATTCCGGCAACACATGGTAAGTCTATCTTCAGAAGGCTTTTTGAGATCTTAATCTTGCCATACTCATCCCCTACATTATGTAATAGACTAGAGCTGACCGAATCTAATAGGCCAATGAAATGGTGAGCGGTATTTGAGTATTTGAGCTTCATTATCGCTCGCCCCTACTAACATGTCCTAGGCTCACTATGCATGCGACTGCTGGGACGCAGAACTGCACACGTCGTCCGGCTGGATTGAATGCGTTGGTTGTGCCGACCGGTCCGCATACGACTTAACTGTCCACAGCAAACAGACGGACAAGCCACTTCTCGTGCGCCAACGACTTGATACCCCACGCACCGTCCAGGAATGGGAGGTCACCGTCGACAAGAAGAAATTCGGCCCGTTCTTCAAGAAAGATAGCAAGGCTGTCGAGACAGTAATACTAGCCTCAACCCAAGAATGCCGCGAGGCGTGGGCAAAGGAGCTGGAGACCTCTGGCAAGACCACTGTCGATGTCCCTGAAATTGGTAAGGTTGAAGTTAGTAAGGACCTGCTTACAATTGAGTTCCGTACCCGGCAAGAGCATGTTCGGGAGTACACCCCGAACGTTATCGAGCCGTCGTTCGGTATCGGACGCATTCTCTATGCTCTCTGCGAACATGCCTACTGGGTTCGCGAGGGCGACGAAGCTCGTAGCGTAAGTCTTGTCTACGGCTAATCCCAGCACCTGTTTCCTATAACTAATTCTCTCCTTTAGGTCCTCTCATTCCCCCCAGCTATAGCGCCAACCAAGGTTATCATGATGCCCTTATCCTCGAATAAGGATTTCATGCCCCATATTACGCGTCTGTCGCAAAAACTGCGAGCCGCTCAGATCTCCACCCGCGTCGATGACTCTTCGGCCACGATCGGAAAACGTTACAGCCGAAACGACGAGCTAGGCACTTTACTAGGCATCACCGTCGACTTCCAAACACTTAAGGACGGCACGGTCACTCTCAGAGACCGTGATACGACCAGGCAGGTCCGAGCAGACGAAGACAGGATATTAACAGCGATCCAGGAGATCGTTGGCGGTAGTAAGACTTGGGAAGATATCGAGAAAGAACTACCTGTCTTTGAGGGCCAGGAAGTCGAAGACTGATTGAAGTGGATGTCTAAAACAGGGGGGATAGACAAACCTAAAAACCTGCGGGATCGCCCGGAAGACCCCTGAGAATTGGTTAGGCTTGATGGTTGTGATGTATTGCAGCTGCATGTTGCTTCGGTTGGAGTGTAGAGCGGGGTGGTCATCTATTCTAGAAGATATGACTGATATTAGAACTCAGAAGATAAAAATCAATTTCGAGATGCGAAATTGTATCGAATAAGGACTTAAGAAAAAGACAGCCTGTCAAGTCAGCTCTTTGCTTGTATTGTACGAATTAATTCAGGCTTAATTAAGTATTCAGATATTTAGGGAAGCTTCTACCTACCCCAAGGATACATACAGAAAGGATCAGCGGGAAGGTATTATTGGTGTTTGGATGGTGTAACTGAGAACGACGGGCTAATAAATATGTTACAAGCGTTGAGTACATCCCCTTCACCTTGCCAACTTAGCAGTCAATACGACCGGTAAGGAAGACCCTTGTTCAAAAATGAAAAGGGAAGAAAACACCATGATTGGAAAAGGTAGAAGACGAAAACTAGCGTACGCAGGAATCTAACCTGGTATCCTCCAGGGGGGACTGTCCTTACGGAACGGGCTTGTACAACTCCCCCTCAGTTCTTTATCGTGCATTAGCTGGAGAGCCAACGTGCATGCCAACAACACCTGGCACTCTGTTTGCTTGTTAGAGATTTCAAGGTCTTATTATGATTTTTATACCTGAGCAAGTAGGTAGCCTCACGGTCTCAAGAAAAGGCAACGCACTCCTAGGGTCCCAGTCGCCAGAACAAACCGATGCTCCCCTGGGTGGAAAGGAATATGACACAGATGCTTCGACTTGGTGAATCTACCTAATACTTAGTTGGCCCCTATATTTTCCGTCTGCCATAGTTGGAACCCCTCCTACGTCAACTTTCCGCTCTCACCTCTTTTGGCTCGCTAGATCTACTTACAGGTTTAACATTGTAATTAACAGCATCTAGGTCACCCGTTAGCATGGACACGCCTCTTCTCCATAGACATTCTACGTGGCACGGTGTCGACAGCCTGCAGCCGGCCGGTGCTTGTTGTCGTGGGAACTCCGCTAAACCATTATTTTGCGCAACACTCTGCCCGGTAACTGGGCCCTGGAATATCGTTGCATAAACAATAACAGTGATAGCCTCGTAGAAGGGAGGTATCTTCATCTGCTGGTGCCTAATAAGGCGGCCGTAATAGGTCGTGTAATATATATAAATATATAATTTAATCTAAAACTAAAAGATTTAAGTAAAAGTTAAAGATTAACTATAAAATATAAATAAAAGTTGCTTTTTAAATAAAGAAAGGGTTTAAATAGCTTATATAAATAATTATATAATTTCTTTTAAAAAAAAGTAAAAATTTAATTATTTTATAAAGTAAAACCTTTAAAGAAAAAAATCGAATTATAAATTAATAAATCCTACCTTTATATTAATAATTATAATAGTTTAAAGTTTAATAAATATCGCATAGTTATTTTACAACTTAGCGAATTTATAAGTAATTGCAATTAATTATATAATTATATAAAAGATGATTTTATATAATAATTATATCTATTAATATTTTAAATCTAATTACTTATAAGTACTAGTTATTAATATACTTTTTATATTAAAAAGTTTATTTAATAATTATTAAAACTTTTCTAGAAAACATACTTTAATGTTAGGGATTATATATAATGTAAAGATGTAGAATTAAAAATACGGATGTCGGCGAGATAGCCAGCTATATATAGGCCAGCCAAGGCTGTACATGAACCTGCCAAGGCTTAGTCCTTAGCGGCTATACAATCTCTAACTGTCAGATATAGTGGATATTAGTTATTTTGTTATATTCGGCTAATTGCGTATACTTTTCGTACGCGTATAGCTTTTGTATAACCTAATAGCGAAATATTTATATTCCGATTAAAAGATAGCTGTTTTTATTTAGTATATTATAACATATTTAATTAACTAATATATCTTTTTAACGCCTTGAAGTCTTCGTAGCGTTAATTATCGTATTCTTTTACTTTTTAAAGTTTTAACTTTTTATTATACTTTTTTCTTAATAATTAACTGCTTTTAATTAGTTAATTCTTTTTTAAAATATCGTTGATAAAATATTTTTCCGTTTTTCGAAAATTTCCGTAATATTTTATAGTTTTAGTTATATTTAAAATTTCTAGGTTATAAGGCTTTAATTCATCTATGTATTAATATGTTATATCGAAAAATAAAATTTTTATTTTTATTTTATTTTATTTAGGTAGTTTTTCTAGTTACTAACAATATATATTTATATTTTATAATTTAATTTATTAAATGAGAAATTTTATATTTTACTCTTTTATATTTATCATAATTTCGATCTTTTTTATTAATCGAAAAATAAATAACGTTTCTTTAATTCTTTATAAAAAAAATCATAATATCGTTTCGGTTATGAAAATAATAATGATATTCTTTTTATTAGTCTTTTCGTTTCTAACTTTTTCCAATAATTTTAAAACGTAAAATTAAAGGTTTTTTCGATTAATTAAAATATAGGAAAAGATATATTAAATTACGTATTAAATAAATAAATAAATAAATAAACTTAAAATTTGAAAATAACTTAATATAAGATATAAAAATCTAAAAGGAATTATTTAAACTTTTCTTTTACAACTAGATTAATGACTTTATTTATAAAATTATATTAAAATATTTTAAGTTTTTATTTAGTTTTATTGTTAATTATTTAAATATCGAAAAACTATTAAAAGTCTTTATATCGTATAAAAATATACTATTTCTTAATCTGTTTAATTGCTTAATTAACGAGATATTAATCTTTACTATGATATATAGTAATATTATTATTTACGTAAAAAATTAAAAATATTTTAAAACTTAGATTTTTTAAACAACGGATTAATTAATAATTTCTTGAAGTTATATAAATTTATAACTTAATAAAATATCTTCTTTAATAACTATATATTTAATTCGTTATAAGTTTATAGAAATAACGGTAAATTACGCTAATATGTCAGGGTTAATAATTTAAATATTTTCTTATAAAATAGAATATTAAAACAGTTCTAATTAAAAATATCTTATATTTCGAATAATTTACTTCGTTTAACTTTTATAATTTCCCGGCCGGTTATTAATTATTTTTTAAAATAGATTAATTATTTAATATTAAATATAGATTTTATATTTTATATTCGCTTTTAATAATATTACCTTCTTAAGAAATATAACGCTATAAATCTTAAGATATAAAATACCTTTATTTTTTATTATTAGTTTAAATTAATCAATATAAAAATTTGCAAATTTTTTCAGTTAATAAATATATCGTAATATGTATTAAAATAACCGTTAATAATAATAATAATTTAAAAGACGCAAATAATTCGAATATAAAAGTTATAGAAAAATAATTAATTTTTATACATAAACGTTTTTTAATAATTCATACGTTTTTAACCTTATAATCATTCTAGTTTTAAACTTTATAATTAACCCATAATTAAATTATTTAATTTAAGCTTTTATATATATATTTAAGTAATTATAAATCTTAATAAAAATTTTTACTTATCGGAATATAAAATCTTTAAATTTAATCCGTATTATCCTGGTTAAGTTAAAGATATAAAGTAATTATACTAATAATTAATACGATAAATACTTTATCGAATATTTTCGAATACGGTAATTATTAATAGTTTTTACGATAATAATAAATTATACGTTTCGGTTACGAAAAGCCTTATTTCGAAACCGATCGTATAATACCGATAAGTTTTAACCCTAATAAACCTGATATTTTCTAGTTAGTTCGATAAAGAGAATTTCTTAATAGGCATATAATAATTTAGAAGATGTTAAAATTTTCGCGATAAATTTTAAATCCGTATAAGATAGCTGTTTTACAACTCTTTATTAGTTTTATAACTTTAACCTCGATCAATTTTACGGCTTTTCGAATCCCTATTTATTAAAACCCTTAAAATATGCTGGGTAATTCCTATTATAAGATACTCGTGCTCCGAGATTGTAAAGCCTTTACGGAGGACGTTTTGCTCCGTCGATCTAACCAACCTTTTTGTCAAATGATCGGATTTTACTTTTAATCCTTAAATACGATTTAACTTATATAAATAAAAATAATTAAAAGTTAAACGACCTTAATGTGGAAAATATCGACCGTATAAAAGAATTAGTAAAAAAATTAAATATAAAGGGTAAAAGGTTTAAAAATTTCGAAATTAAATTTTTAATTTATATAAAGTAAAAAATTACAAACGATAATTTATCCGGTTATTCCGGATTACGAAAACCGTTTCGAATTTAATTAAGAATAATCATTAATAAAGGCATAATTAGGTAATCTGCAAAAAGGTGAGGTTTTAGTAAAATCTAATAACCGAGATAGCATAATTTATAAATTTATTTAATTTAGTTGTATAGTTATGTTATCTCTGGGGAGATTCCTTATCGGAATAAATTTTAAAATTTATTTTCTATTTTATAAAAAAAAACGAGTTTTTAAACTTTTAATAATACAAATAAAAGTAATTTTTTATATATTTTGTACAATAAATACCTTATATGTTAATAAGGTTTAAATTCCGTCACTATTTATTAATTAATAATCTATAAAAAATAATTTTTAAAGCCTTTACTTTTTTATAATAATTATTATTATAACGTAAGTTATATAGCCGTAAACTGATAAATATAATTTGATAATTTTAAAATAAATATTATTATGTCGTTTTTAAACCATAAATAAATATAATAAATTTTATATAAAATTTACTAAAATAAAGGGTATTTAAGAATACGCTTATATAAATATATACCATTATAAAAAATATAATTTAACCATATTTCGTATTATAATCTTTTTTTCATTATATCCTATATATTTAATATTTTAGTTTTAAATTTAATAATTAAAAAAGGTAATTATAATATATTCCGAAACTCATCTTTTTTTAACTTTTTAGATAATATCAGAAAATAGTAATTAATATATTTTGTTTTTGATTTTTAAAATATAAATCCTAAACAAAGCATATATATTTATTAATTACAAATATCGTATATTTATATTATTAAAGTTCTTTTTGAAATTTGTAAAATTAACGTAAATTTTCTATTTTAATCCGAACGTTTTTTTTTTCGTAGTTAATACCGTATTTATCTTTTAATATTTAACCGTAATAAAACTTTTAATTTAACTATCTTTATATAGGATTAAAAATAAAGGATTATTTTAAAATTTATATAATCGAAACGTAAATATTATATAGTCTTATTATTAATATATAATAATTTTATTATTTAAAAGTTAAACTTTTTCTCATAATTTAAAAAAATTACCTTGATTATTATTATAATAATATTAAGTTATACGTAATATTTATAGGGTTTTAAAATTTCGATATAACATATTTACTTTTTTTAATTTTTTAATAGGAATAAAATTATTATCTACGTATATTTTATTATTTTATATAATTAGTTTAAACTTTAAAAACCGATTACTTAACGTAAATATATATATGCTTAAATTCCAATCTAAAATTAAAAAATTTCGCAAGAAATAATATAAAATAAATATAACGTTATATACGTTATTTATTAAAAATGTACGTTAATATAGGTTTTTTTTTAAAAAGTATTTTTATATATTATATAATAATATTGTATATCCTTTAATAAACGATTAACTTCTTTAAAACAACTTAATTAGAAATAAATTATTAATATATTAATAATATCATGATATTATTAAAACGGAAATTTATTTAAACTTTATTAAATAACGCGCAATAATATCGGTGTAATATTTACCTCAGCTAGCTTACGCCTTGCTCGGTTACAACTTATATACTACTGTTTTTTTAAATAATTAAAGTACATATTTCGGTATTAAGCAAGCGAGGCTTAAGTTGTTCTTATACGAATAGTTGTCTTAGCTATCTTAGGCCTCGTTCGCTTGTAACTTATATACTACTTTTTTTCAGTTAATTAAAGTACGTATCCCCGTAATAAACGAATAAAGCCTAAGTTAAAGTTGTAAAAAAACGAGTTCGTTTTCGGCATCTTTACTAAAATTTTTCCCTTTTTTCTATTTTTCTTATAATTTAAAAGATTTAAATAAAAAGTTTATAACGTAACTAATTTAAGGCTAATAAGTATAAAGCTTTATAGAAGTATCGAATATACGCTAATATACGTACAGGACTTTTTCCAAATTTTTTAAATTAAAATTAAGGCTGATACGGCTAAGTAAATACTAGGAAAATAAGCGACCGTAATTAAGGCTGCGATATTATAACTATCGGTCGTATTATCGTATACCGGCGTTCTTAAGTATATTTTATATAAGAAAAACCTGTATATTAATTGTTTTTAACTGTAAAAATTATATTTATTACGTTTTAATTATAAAAAAGTTTCGGGTTTAATTAACCGAATCGTTTTTAATTATAACGTAATAATTATAAGCCCGTACGATTAAAGAATAACTAAACAGGTTTTGTCTATATTAAATTATCTTTAAAACGATTATAGTAAAATATTACGACCGGTAATTATTACGTCGTAATAAAAAAAGCATTCCGGTTAAAAAATTTATCGAAATTAAAAATTTCGATTTATTAATGTAATATCTTTACTAGATTTACCCCGATTTAAAAGTTATATATACGGCTATAAGCCTTTTGTTAAAACTGTATATAATCGTATTTTTTATCATTTTTAATTATTAATTAATACTATTTTATTTATAGGTTTTAATAAAATGTTTTAAATATTTAATATAAAATTATCGAAAACTAATTTATAAAATTACAATTTTTTATTAAGCTCTATTTTTAAGGTTTATATTCTTATAAGTTCTTTTTTTAAGTCGGTATTTAAAATATAAGTTTTATAAAAAACCTAATTATAGCTACGCCGTAAGCGTAGTTATAGAACCTTAAAAATACAGTTTAATTTCGATAAGGTAATATAATATATAATAAAGGCTTACATACGGTTTATAACAAATACCTTACGTATTCGATTTTTCGTATTTTCGTTTATTAATATTTTAATTTAAAAATAAATCTTTATAATTATTGCGTTTTAATTTTTACCTTGAAATTCCCTTTTACTGTTAATAATTATACATTTTATATTTTTCTATTCCGTTTTATTTTAATTTATAAAATTTATAAATGTTTTATAAAACGTTAAAAACGGAACCTTAATATATTATAAATAAATTATAATTTTAACATTTAAACTTTAACCCTTATTTTTATAATAATTAATATTATTACGATCGATTTCGAAATTTTTTATTATTTAAAATGTAATTGTTTTAATTTATATGATTAAAACCTATAATATATATATATTATTAACTTATATATAAGGTCGTTAAGTTTAAGCCGTATTATTTAATCTAAGCTAAAGATATAAAATAATTATATTCAGAATTAATACGATAAATATTTTATTTAATATTTTCGAAAATAGTAATTATTAATAATTTTTACGGTAATAATAAATTATACGTTGCGGTTACGAAAAGCCTTATTCCGAAACCGATTACGTAATACCGATAAGTTTCGACCTTTATAAACTTTATACCCTTTAATTAATTCGGCAGGGGGAATCTTTTTAAAAATAATAATTTAAAAAATGTTAAACTTTTTACAATTAACTTTAAATCCGTATATGATAACTTTATAACCTTTTACTAGTCTCATAATTAAAAAATGTTAGATATTAGGCAGGAAAAAGGGCTAGAAACTTTAAACTAACTACTTTTAACCTTAATCGATCTTACGATATTTTTTCGAATTTTTATTAATTAAAATAATTAAAATATACCGGGGAATTCCTATTACAAAATACTGGTATTTCGTAATTATAAAATCTTTACGAAAAGCGTTTCTTTTAAACATTTTTAAATTTTATAAAACTTTAAAATAAATTATAAATATCGATATTTCCGTTAATTTAACTAACTTTTTCTAAAAAAAATTCATTTTATTTTTAATCTTTAAATACGATTTAATTTATATAAACAAAAATAATTAAAAATTAAACGATTTTATAATAAAAAATATCAACCGTATAGAAAAATTATTAAAAAAATTAAATATAAACGGTAAAAGTTTAAAAATTTCGAAATTTAACTTTTAATTTAATATAAATTAGAAAATTATAAAGGATAATTTATCCGGCTAATCCGGATTACGAAAACCGTTTAAAATTTGGTTAGGAATAGTCGTTAATAAGGGCATAACTAGGTAATTTACGAAAAGGTTAAAGTTTAGTAAAACTTAATAACCGAAATATATAATTTATTAATTTATTTAATTTTATTATACGGTTACGTCTTTTCTAGGGAGAATTATTAACTTATATAATTATTACTTTCGTTTTTAAAATATTATATCCTTGTTTTTAAGCTCTAATTATTTTACTATTTTATAATTTATTCGTTTAATCTTTTCGCCCATTTCGAAATTTACTTTAGTTTTTTACTACATTTTTATTAATTGTTAATTAGAAACCCATTATTATATACCTTACCGGATTTACCCCTTTTAGTATATTAGTTTTATAACGCTTTTTCGGAAAAAATTCTATTTTAAATTCTTTTTTTTCGTAAAGTTATTATGATTTTTTCGAAATATATCTTATTTACGATTTTTATAAATAGATACCGTAAAGCTTTTATTATAAGCTTATTTATTTCTAGTCGTTATTTTAAAAGTGTTTTTTAATTACCTTATATAATTGAATTTATTAATTATAGAGTTTTCTTTCGAAAAATAACATATTAATACGTATTTAAAGGTATATTAGATTTTATTAATTTAATATATTACGAGCATAGTTTATTAAAATTGATAAAACTTTATATATTTAAAACTTATATTTTAATATTATATTTGTTTTTAAAACGGTCTTATTTTTTACCTTTGTTATTAATAATAAAAGAACGTTAATAATACTAGTATTATTATAATTAATAAAATATACAAATAATAATAATTATTATGTAGCTTATAGTATTTTAGTAATATGTAATAAATAAGTATTCAAACGATTAATATTTTTAATTATTAAATATAAGTAATTTTAATTATATTGTTATTTAGACTACTTAGGTATACTTCTTATAGGTATACAGCTTTTACCTAGCCTAATAACGGAACATATATCTTTTAATTAAAAGAGAGCTTGTTCTTATATAATATAATATAGTATACCTAACTAGCTGATACTAACAGGTTTCCCCTTTAAATAAAAGAAATCCAGCTAACCTCCGCTATTATACCGTGCTTTATATAAAATACATAGCTACTTAATATAGCGTTCAGCTACTAGTTATATTTATTATCGTATTTATCACCGTTTTTATTATTAAAATCTTGTATTTATTATAACTAATAAATTATTAAATACGAAAAATAAAACCTTTAACCGTTAAATTAATAACGTTTAATATTAACCCCGTCGAAGTTATCGAACTTCTTATTACTTTTTAACCGTATTTAAATTTACTATATTAAAAGGTAATTTTACCGGTTTAATTAAGGTTATCGAAACTATTTAAAGATATTATGGTATATAATATATAAAAACATTTAATTAAATTGTTATAAAACATATAATTATTAATATAATCGCCGGGATAGCGCTTATTATCGCCGAGAAAAACAGTTAATAAGAAACTTATAAATTAAAATAAATAGAGATAAAATTATTAATAAATATTATCGTGTTGAAAATTATTAATTTAAATATAGGGAAAAATATAAACGGTTAATTATCGAATACAAGTTTAATCGGTAGTAAAATAATTAACATTATAACCGTTAAAACTGTAAATATATATAACAGTTAAGCTAATCGCTAGAAAAGAGTTTATAAAGTATGTAAAGTGTAAATTAACTTTTATTACTCTGGGCTCTAAAAAGCGGTGGCTAGAAAGCTCTATATATAGCGTGGGAGCCCCGGAATCACGTTTCTACGGAATGCTTACAGGCTAGCAGGTTCTGATAATTAAGCAAATTACCCTTATTTTGCGACATACCCCCTAGATAAAAAAAAACATTTCCTTAAATCTAAATATTGCGGTTTATATAATCCTTAAATAAAAAAAATAATAATAATAAAAAAAATAACGTTATTGATACGTATTTTAAACATAATAATAAAAACGTACGTCGTATATATTTCAAGTATTTTTAAGAAAATTAATTAGTATATTCCCTTCTTTTTATTACTTATAATAACAACTAACGAAAAAATAAATCCGCGCTTTAAGTACTTGCATTTTTCTATTAAGCTTTTAATGTTATAATATTTTATTTCTTCGATTTATATAGTAATTTCGTAAATATCCTAAATTTAAGAAGAAAAAAATCGTAAAGCTAACTTTTATATTATAGATTATTATTATTATTATTATTATTATTATTATTATTATTATTATTATTATTATTATTATTAACGTATTATATAAGCTCGCAAGCTAAATAAGCTTACGAGCTGTTTTTTTAACACCTTTTAATAACAAATTCGAATAAATTAATTACAATATATCAAATCAATTAAAATTAATCGAATTTTTTTTCGTTAACGTGCCGGATAAGCTTACGGGATAGATAAGCTTACGGGATGGTTTTTAACATTTCGCAACAACAAACTTAATTTAATCAATTATAACATATTAAATTAATTCAAACTAATCGGATTTTTTATTACCAGACGTCTTTATAACTTCCTTATAAATACGTATATTATATCCGGGCTTTCCGTAAATACCATACTTCCGTTTTTTCGTTTAAACTTTTTTACGACGATTATCTTTAGCTTTTCCTAACTGCAATTATTTACTACCATTTTCTTTCTTAACTATAAAAGCTTTTACCTCTCTTATAATAAATGTTCCTTTTTTTTTAAAAACGTACGTTTTTAATTTTGTAACGTTTGTTTAAAATATGGTTCGTTTCGCGTAATTAAGTAACTTTTTTTCGAAAAAAAGCAATTTCGTACAAAAGTAACAAGTTACTTTTTGTTAAAAAACTCACCGATTTAACGATTCTTGTTAGCAAACTACCCTAATAATTTCTAATTTTTTTTTGCAAATAACGTTTTTATTTTGTTACTTTTTTAATATTCCTAAGGGTTTTCGCAAACGGGGAACGAATAAAACCGGCGGAAATTAACGGGAAAACGGTTAACGTAAGTATAACTAGAAAAATTTCGAACTCGGAAAAAACGTTATTAGGATCGAATAAAACGAAATTAACTTTCGCGAATCCGGATTTAATATTATCGGTCGTTATAACAGCTTTAAACGCATTGCGAAAACCGGCGATAAAATCTTCTTTAGCAATATAAATAACGTAACGTCGTATAAAACCCTTAATATATAACGAATAAACGCGTTTTAATACGGAAAAATAAAATACGTTAAAAGGTTAGAACCGATAAAAGGAATAAGCAGGTATATAAAGTATAATAATATCGTTGGTTTTATAATAATTTTCGAATTCGATCGAATAATAACTTTCGTAACCGTCAAGGATAAAAAAACGTTTCGAACTTTTAATACGCGTTCGAATATATTTGTCGAAATGTTTAACTTATTTTAAACCCAGTTTATTTATTATCCAGCCGTTTTCGCTTATAATAATCCTCTAGTCGAATAAAAGTAGGTTATCGGCGAACCAACGAAAAAAATGGTTTTTTCCGGTAAAAATAATAAATAAAGGTAAGGCCCAGTTTTAAAAGTTAACAGCTTATATTACTGTAAACCATTCCCGATTTCCTTATTAGGCCTATTTAAGTTTTCCACGTTTTTTAGCATTAGTAATAATTATGCCGGCTGTTATAAAAAGCCTTATCAAAAATCCTGTTTCGTCGAAATTGTAAATATTTTTTTTTACGATACCATATTTTGCGATTATAACCCGAATAAGCTTAAATTATTTACGAAATACCTTTAAATTTTCGCATAAAACTTTTTGATAATTTATTTTTCGATTTAAACGCGTTTCGAATTTTTATTACCGTTTAACAAAATTAAATATTTATTTAATCCTAACGCGTTCCGTAACGCGTTACGCAAGTAATAAATTCGCTATATTTTTAACATGCTAATACCGGATAAAAAACGTTCGCGTATTTAAGTTAAGGATTTAGTTAATAATCAATTATTTTTCGGTTAGCGTTAATTTTCGCGAATTAAGGATAATATCGGTTCTGAAGGATTTACTAATATATCGTACGTACAAAGTAAAATAAACGACTTCATAAATAAAACTAAATGTTGCATAATTAAATATCGGGTTTCGTTTTTTAACCTAAACGGCTAAATTTATTTTTGCTTTTTTTATAAACCGTTCTATGTTGTTAATATTAAAAAATAATTAATTAAAGTTAGGTAATTAAAATATGTTAAAAACCATCCCGTAAGCTTATCCATCCCGTAAGCTTATCCGGGACGTTAAACGTTTTTATAATTTCTTTATAAATACGCGTATTATATCCGGGTTTATTGCAAACGTTATATTTCCGTTCCTTCGTTTTAACCCTTTTACGATAATTACCTTTAGCGGATATTAACTGTATTTTTTTACCACTTTTATTTTCGGTTAAAAAAGTTTATCCCTTTTATATAGTAAGTATCCCTCCTTTTTGGAAACGTTTGTTTTTGGTTTTTCGACGTTTGCTTAAGATATAATTCGTTTTACGTAATTAGGTAACTTTTTTTCGAAAAAAAATAACTTCGTATAAAAGTAATAAGTTATTTTTTGTTAAAGAATTCGCCGATTTAACGATTTTTGTCGGCGAGCTGCCCTGGTAATTTTTAAATTTTTTTTATAAGTAATATCCTTATTTTGTTATTTTTTTAATATTTTTAAGGGTTTTCGTAAACAGGGAACGAATAGAACCGGCGGAGGTTAACAGAAAAACGGTCGGCGTAAATATAATTAGAAAAATTTTAAATTCGGAAAAAACGGTATTAAAATTAAATAAAATAAGGCCAGTTTTTACGAATCCGGATTTAATATTATCGGACGTTATAATAATTTTAAACGCGTTATAAAAACCAGCAAGGAAATTTTTTTTAACGATATAAATATAATAACGTTATATTAAATTTTTAATATATAACAAATAAACGCGTTTTAAAGGAAAAAAATAAAATACGTTAAAAAAGTAAAATTTATACAAAAAATACGTAAATATATAAAATATAATAATATCGTAATTGGCATAATATTTTTCGAATTTTATTAAATAATAATTTTCGTAATTATTAAAAATAAAAAAATATTTCGATTTTTTCGTACTCGTTCGAATATATTAATCGAAATATTAAATTTATTTTAAACTTAATTCGTTCGTTATTTAATTATTATTATTTAATATAAATTTTTAATCGGTTATTAATAATAAATTATTACGAAATTAAGATTTAAGGTAATTTTTCCTTATTATAATAATAAATAACGATATAATTTAATTTTAAGAATTAATAATTTAAATAATTATAATTTATTTTTTATTTTTTTATTAAATTTATTTAAATTTTTTACGTTTTTCGGTATTAATAATTATTATATCCGTTATTATAAAAAGCCTTATTAAAAATTTAATCTTATTAAAGTTATAAATATCTTTTTTTATAATGCCGTATTTTGTAATAATAATTTAAATAAATTCGAATTATTTGCGAAAAATTTTTAAATTTTCGTATAAGAATTTTTAATAATCGATTTTTCGATTTAAACGCGTTTCGAATTTTTTTTACCGTTTAATAAAGTTAAATATTTAGTTAACCCTAATACGTTCCGTAATATGTTACGTAAATAGCAAATTCGTTATATTTTTAACGTATTAACGCCGGATAAAAAACGTTTACTTATTTAAATTAAGGATTTGTTCGATAATAAATTTCTTTTCGGTTGGCGTTAATTTTCGTAAATGGAAAATAATATCGGTTTAAGCGTATCGACCGTAATATCGGGCTTTTAAAATAAATTCGGGGACGTTATATATAAAATATAGCTTTTTAAAGTTAAATTTTAGGTTTCGTTTTTTAGCTTGGATGGTTAAGTTTATTTTAAATTCTTTTATAAGACGTTGCATGTTATAGGTGTTAAAAAATTGACGATTAAAGTTAGGTAGTTAAGATGTTGATAAAAACGGCTCGCGAGCTTGTTTGGCTCGCGAGCTTGTATGGTACGTTAGTAATATTTTTATTATTTATTTTAGTAGTTTTTCGGGTTATGTTTATAAGTTATCGTTTATTTATTAAAATTATGTTTTAATGTTCGTAATAACGTATCGTATTTTTCTGTTATGCTTTTTATTTTAGATATATTTTATTGCTTTAAGTAATAAGGTTTTTATCGTATCCTTATATTTACATTTATCGTTTTCGTCGATCGAATATTAAGATTTCGTATTTTTTTTTATATCGGGAAATAAGTAAAAATTCACTTAATTAATTTTTTAATTAATTAAGGGGTTATACTGGCGTATTTATAGTTTTTTTAGGATTATGTCGTATTTTGTTAATAAAATAATATCGAAATTAATAATTTATTTTTTTTTCGATAAAGGTTTTAAAATAATTAATTTCGCGTTTAATTTATTTATTATTATAAATAAAACTTTAACTTTCCGCATTTACGGCCTTATAAAGATAACTTTTTTTATAATAATTTTAATTAATTTATTATTTCCGGATTAATATAATTCGTAATTATCGTTCCGTAATTTATTATTACGGTATATTAGTTTTTTTTAATCCGTATTCGTATTATGATAACGTTATTGTCCGTAATTCCGATTATCGCGTTTAGAACATTTTTAAGGTTCAGTTATTTTGTACCTTTTTTTTCGTTTTTTTGTAGTTTTATTTTAAAACGTATCCCGATTTTAGGATCTGTAATATAAATTCCTTAATTTCTGTTATGCGTTTTGCGTTTTGTTAATCGAGTTTTTTAATTTATTATCTTATTTAAGTTATTTTTTTTGTAAGTTTTTTAACTTGGTTGGCGAGGAGGTTAATTGCTTTTTCGTTTAATACCGTTGATTACGAATTGTCGTTTCCCGGTTCTTATTAATTTTTTTTTCGCAAAGTTTTTGATTTTCTTTTTAATTACCCGTTTTTCCCTTGGATTAATGGTAAAGGCCAGTTAAATGCTTAAGTTGGTAATAGTTTGTGGATAGTGCTTTTTTATTGTTTTTTGGATTAATTATTTTTTATTTAGTAGTTATATTACGCGAAATAATAGAAGTGATTTTTTTGTAAGTATAATATTTTAAGTGGCTAGTTTTATAGTGTTATTTGTTAGTTGATTTTGTTTTTTTTTGCGAATAATTATAAGTATTGATATTATTGTTGATTATTTTTATTAATTCCTTTTTATTTTTTAAAATCGAATTTTCTTTTCAGTATCCGAATTATACGTTAATAGATTGTTTTTTCTATTCGTAATAAAATTTATATCGAGATTTTTTACAGTAAATAACGTAAACTTTTATGTGTTATTTTGTTTCTTTTAAGTACATGGTCTTATTTTATCCGTAATGCTATTTTAGTTATATTTTCATTTTTTATTTATTTTTCTATCGTCGAGAAGTCCTTAATAATTCGAGGTATAATCCTTTCCATTTTTGGTAGTTTTGTAATTATTTTTGCATTATTTGTTAGTTTCGTTTTTGTCGTTTTTTTTTGTTAAAATTAAGCGAATAATTTTTTTTCGGTATAAATTTTTTATCTAGGGTGGTTTCCGTATTATTATATTATTATGTACCGTAATTAATAGTTTTTTTTATCGGATTATTATTATTTTTCGGGGACGGAAATTTAATTATTTTATCGAGGTTTTTTAGGAGCTTTATATTTGAAAGCCTTGTGTTTTATTTTGTTATAGTTGTAGTATTTGATTTATGATTAATTTTGTTATTAAATTACTTTAATTTTTATAAGGCCTGGTTAAGTTTCGAAAAAGGTGGAAAACGTAATATATCCGTTTTTTTTATTTAATTTATTGAATTTAAGTTATAAAACGTATTAACTTTTTTTCTGTCGTTTTTCGAATTGTCGGTTGTCGATTTTTACTGTTTCGGTAATATATTTGCTTAAGGTGGTTAACCGTTTAAATTTGATAATATTATTTTTAATGTTATTTTTTAGGCCTTTATAAAATATGTCGATTAGGGTATCGTTTTTGTTATTTATTTATTTTGCTTTGGTTATTAGGTTCCGGAATTTTATTGTATATTTAGACGTTAGTTTTTTTTGCTGTAGTTGTAAGATATTTTTACGTAATAGTACGTTTTTTGTTAAGGTTGTCGAAGTTATCCTTTAGTTTTTTTTAAAGTTGATATAGTTGGCGAAAAGTTCCTTAATAGATTTTTCCTAATTGTTTTTTGCGTGTTTTAAATAATTCTTTATGGTTGGTTTATATTAGTTAAGCGCGTTTCCGGTAAGGAACGTTAAGACGGTAAGGATTTGATTTTCCGCGTCGTTAAGGGTTAAAAATCGAAGGTATATTCGTACCTAAGTAAGGAAATTTTAAATACTATTTTTTTTATTATAGGGCTAAGGTTTTTAATTTTGATTTTCGAGGTATTAAGGTTTTTTTTAATTTGTTTTTTAAGTCGTTAAATTTTTAGTTTTTAATTTTTTAAGTTTATCCTAAAGCTGCTGGGTAATAGTAAATCCTTTAATTTAAAAATTTCCTTTAATGTTAGGGGTTATTTTGATAATTTTAAAGTATTATTTAAAATTTGATAACATTATTAAATAAAAGTTTGTAACGTATAACGGTTAAGTTAATTAATTAATTATTAAATTAAGTTATACAGTTTATAATAATACTTATATTACGGGATTTAAATAATAAAAATGACTTAATTACGTTTAATAATATTAAAAGTACTTTAAATAATTAAATTATAAAATAACGAACGTATATATCTTTCGTAAAAACCTGGATTTTTTATAAATTTTATCGTTTTTATAAATTCAAAAAATATTAGATCTGTATGGATTTAATTGGATCCGTATAGATTTAATTAGATTTTATCCGTAAGGAAAATCCAAATTACGTAACTTAACTTATTTAGGTTTTATTTTGGTTTATTAAAACCGTTTCCGAAATTTTCTTTCCGTTAGGTTATAATATTAAAACTTTTAATTATTAATCCGTTAACCGTATTTTAATATTTTTTTTAATTAATTAATTATAAATATACGATTTCGTTAATTTTATATGGGAAATAATAACGCATTAAAAGGGTAAGGCGTAAATAAGGTTATTATTTTATTATATTATCATTATTCCGAAGTATCGTATAATATTAAATAAACATTTTATATATATTATAAATATAACAAATTTCGAATTATAATTATTTTTTTTATATCTAATTAAATATATTTATATCGATACCGCTTTTCCCGTCTAATACCGCTTTCTTAATCTAATACTGCCTTCCTTATTTAATACCGCCTTCCCCATTTAATACCGCCTTCCTAATCTAATACCGCCTTCCTAATTTAATATCGCCTTCTTAATCTAATACCGCCTTTCCTATTTGACCTATTAAACGTTTCTTATCATAAATACCGTTTACGGCATCTCGTAAAAAGGCCCCGAATATCGTACGGTTCGATAAGCGATTATTTTAATATAAACGTCTTATATACTGGTAAACTTAAAATATTATTATACATATTATAAAAAAATAAATAAAAATCGGTATAAAGAAAAAAACAAAAAGCATTATAACTTTTATCTAACCACCTATATAACTATCCTATTAACGAATAGGTTTTAAAAAACGGACGCGTTTTTCAAGGTACCGTACAAAAAAATATCTTTTACTTTTATATATGTAATAAAACGAATTATTTAGGCGATAATTAAATCGGTTCTTTACGATACAGCACTAAAGCTAAATATTCTAAATTTACTACCTTAAGCTATTTTTATAACGGAAAAAATAATAGCCAAAACCTGGATATCGTTATAATAATTTTTGCGGATTTACTTAACGGTATTTCCTAATTAAAACCGAAAACTATTAAAGGTATCCAAATAACAGTATATAAAATAGCATAAAACGAAATACGATAAGTTCGTAATAACTTTTTTCTATAATAGCTGCTTTAAGCATAAATTAATTAATCGGTTAACGGGATAGAATATAAGTAGAGCTTTAGCAAAGCTAAATAATTAACTTGGGTATACCATTTTCCCGGGGTTGAAATCAACGAAATGCGCGATAAGGGGTTTTTGGTTATGTTTTACATACCACTTTGCCATTAAGTCAGGGCGGCTAACGCCGACAATTGGTATTACTGGCCACCCTGGCGAACCCTTGAGCCCTTTGCATAATACGCAATGCCGATAAGCTTCGACCTTGATAAACCTTATGTTTTCTAGCTTTACAGTTTAACAGGGGGAATCACCTAAAAAGCAGACAATAACTTAGGAAATATTAAGCTTTTGGCAATAAACCTTAAGTCCGTATAAAATAACTACTTTGCAACCTTTCGCCAGTTTTATAACTTCTTTAACTTCGATTAATTTCAAAACATTTTAAACTTTTATTAATTAAAATGACTAAAATATACCGGCCAAGTCCGAATATAAAGTCCCAGTACTCCGTACTTCCGAAATCTCGACGGAAACGGTCTTAATTACGTTACCCGATTTAAATAAAACAATCGGCCGAACAAAATATATCGATACTTTTATCGATATTAATAACCTTTTTTAAAAAAAATCAAGTTTTACTTTTAATTTTTTGATGGGATTTAATTTAAAACGGCGGAAATAATTAATTTTTACGTAAATTTACACTAAAAAATATCCGGTTTACAAAAAAATTACTAGCAAAATTAAAAAATAATAATAATAGGTTTAAAAACGTCGAAATTTAATTTTTAAATTAATATAAGCTGGAAAATTACGAACGATAATTTATCCGGCTGTTCCGGATTATAAAAACCGTCCAGAATTCCGTTAAGAATAGTTATTAATAAGGGCATAATTAGATAATTTAAAGTTACCTTAAAGTAAAACGCTTATAAAAAGGTTAAGGTTTGGTAAAGCTTAGTAACCGATAGCACAATTTATTTATTTGTTTAGTTTAGTTCTACGGTTACGTCTTTTCTAGGGAGAAAATTTTTTTTCATAATATCGTATTTTATAATAATAACTTAAATAAATTCGAATTATTTGTAAAATATTTTTAAATTTTTATATAATACTTTTTAATAATTAAATTTTTCGATTTAAACCCGTTTTAAAATTTTTAGCAATTTAATAAAATTAAATATTTAATTAATTCCGACGCATTTTATAATACATTACGCGAATAATAAATTCGTTATATTTTTAACGTATTAATACTAAATAAAAAACGTTTACGTATTTAAATTAAAAATTTATTCGATAATAAATTTTTTTTTTCAGTTAACGTTAATTTTTGTAAATAGGAGATAATATCGGTTTAAACGTATCGACGGTAATATCGGGCTTTTAAAATAAATTCGGAAATGTTATATATAAAATATAATTTTTTAAAGTTAAATTTTAAGTTTTGTTTTTTAACTTAAATAATTAAATTTAATTTAGTTTATTTATAAGACGCTTTATGTTATTAATATTAAAAAATTAGCGATTAAAATTAAGTAATTAAAATATTAATAAAAGCGATTCGTAAGTTTGTTTAACTTACGAGTTTATATATTACGTTATAAGGTTTTATATATATTTAAATATAATATAATAATATCTTAAGTTTTTACCGCGTTCTTAACTTTATAGATTAACTTTTTTTTATAAATATATAATGTTTAAAAAAATTAACTTTATATATAATAAAATTAAATTAAAGTATTTATAAAATCGAATAACGTTAAAGATAATAAAATTTATAATATTATAATAATATATAAATATTTAAATTATTTTATAACACCTGTTTAAATAAATTTAGTTTTTAAAAAAAAGAAAATTATAAATATAGTTTTACAAAAGATGTAGTTATAGAAACTTTTAATAATTTTTTAAGTAAATAAATATTAATAAAGAATTTAAATTAATTACTAGTAAATAAAAGCGATATTATTTTTTAAATTCATTTAATTATATATTTAAACTTAGTAATAAATTAAGTATATTAAGTTATCTTCTTATTAGTATTAATATTAAAACTATTAATAATTAAAACGAAAATATATAATATAAAATATGCTTATAATAATATAATAAATTATATCTTTATAAATAAGGTATTTATTTTTATATTATATTATATTATATTATATTATATTTTATTGTATTTTATAATAAGATATATTTTTATTTTATACTTAGTATAATATTATATGTTATAAAAATACTTTTTATATAAATATTATATAACGTCAACTTTATTATATTTTACCTTTTAATTATAAATATTTTTATTAATTTATTATTAATTTTTAAATATCGTGCGTTTAGGTAGAAATCGCTATTTATTGCTAGGGTTATTTATTAGGTAGGGTCCGAGGTTAAGCTAGATTCGAACTAACTGTCTTTTGCGTTTAACCGTAATAGGGTGCTTAAGCCTGTCGCAATTAAAAAAGATATACAGGCTCGCAACCACTAAGCTATTAAAACGGCTATTATATATATAAACGAATTTTTCTTAAATTAAGTTAATTTATTTCGATAAATACGCTTTTAAGCGCCTTTTCGCTAAACATACCATTACAAAATAATACTTTAAGTATAATATAAAATAATAAATTAAAAAAATTAATTTTATTAATAAATAAAATTAAAGATATTATTATATTAGTAATTATATTTTATTTTTAATATAATCTTTTATTTTAAATTACTTATTTTTAATTAAAAAACCAGTTAAATATAACTTTAACCTTTTTATTCTTATAATTCTGTTATAAATTAAATCTTTTTTAATTCTTTTAACGCTTTATTAATGAATTTCTATATTTATTATTATATTTTATTAAAACGTAATACGGTTAAATATAAATAAGTATCTTATATTTATAATAACCGTTTAAATTAAAACTTAAAATAATAAAAATATAAATAAAAGTAGTTAAATATTTATTTTAATTATTAATAAGTTTAATACGACCCAGAAAAATCAGATTTTAAAAAATTCCGGACTGCTTTTTAAAAGTTATACTATTATATCCGTCCCTTGCCTATAGATTTACTAAAGAAACTAAACCTTTTTTTCTCCTTTAGCCTATTACCGTTACCCGCTATCGCCATTTTGCGCTTTATAACAAACTTTTACAATTATCCTAAATCTGCTGTATAATTCCCTATAACGGGTTTGATTTTTTTTTTTTTTTAATTTGTTGTAAATATAGTTTTAAAAATTATTCGTTTGTTCGAATATGTCGCTGGTTGTAAACAGGTCGTTAAAGTGCTTGTACCCCTAAAGTTAATCATGGATAAATTTGTAAACTTGGATCGTTAGGATTGTAATAACATCGCCGATTCCTGGAAAATTTATTCCGCGGCGTAAAAAGGAATGTGTTTTTCGGTAGTAACCGAAAACTTATCAGTACAGGTCTGTAAAATACGGCTAAAGTTAACTAACGTAACGCTTTCCATAAATATATATACGATACCTTAAAAAAGCCGATAGATAGTTTCCAACAGTATGTTTATAGGTTTATGCTTTTTGTTCGCTTTTAATGTCCGTAAGTAATTATAATTAAAAATTACAAAATCTTCGAAATTAAACGGAAAGCGTTAAAAAGCAACTATATTAACGTATATTTTCTAACAGCCGCTATAAGGCGTTGTATTGTAATTACCATTTTTGCAATAAAACCGAACTTTACCCGCATATTACTTACCTTTTCCTATAGTAACCGATTTAAAACTAACTTATTATTAGTAGATCTTATAAGCTAATTATTTTCGGTTATTACCCCACATATTAATCATAGCGTTAATTAAGCTTTATTTACCTATAAAAACTTTACCTTTATAAAATTTATCAAGATTAAAATGCCTACTTTATAATTTAATACTAAGAGAAAAAGAGCTATCTTATTTCGGCTATATTTTATTTTGTTTAAATAAGTTATTAGCTGCTAGCTTTCTAGTAACCTGTATAAGACCCACTTTAAAATCTATATGCTAAATGTTAACGTTTTAAATACGATTTTTAATTAATTATTATTATTACTATATTTTATTATTTTTACATTTACCTGTAACCTGGCGTATATTAATAATAATAACAAAAACACTTTCCCGCTACGCTTACGAACTTCTTTTTTAAGGTACCTATTCCTATTAACTAGTATTACAAGGTATATTTTTTATGCCGCCCGAAGGCGGTCCTAATAAAGGCGAGCTCTGCGATATTATAAAGGAATTAATAGCAGCTTTAAATCGCGTTAACGAAGCCCGAAACGGAGCTTTTAACGTTAATTTTTACGGTTATCTTAATATTAATATTTTAAAAAGGTTAAAAGTTAAACAGGTTAGAAATTAACTTTATAAAGAATTAATTAATTTTTTTTATATATTGTTATAATATATCGTATTTTATATAATATTAAAATATAATAAATATATTATTATAAAATTAATATTAATTAAAAACGTTGTAAGATATATATAAAATCAGGTATATCAGATAAGTATAGGAATTTAGTGGGTATAAGTGGGTCACCTACAGGTTACTAAGAAGCTAACAGCTATCAAGGTCCTAAGGAAAAATAAAATATAACCGAAATAAGATAGCTCGAGAAAAAAGATACATACTTATAAAACATGTTTAACTACGCGCTTAATCCTATCCACCTCCCCCCCAACCCTCTCCACCTCCGCCCCTACATTATTCCTAAACTCTAAATCTTTCTCACTCTTTAACATTACATTCTTTTCCCTTAGCATCTGCAAATCCGCTTTAATAAGCCTAACCTATTAATTTATAATCTCGTTTACCTTGTTTTATAGCCGACGCGCAATATCCCTAAACTTTTCCTTACAGTTACGCCGGTAATCGTTCAAAAGGAACGGGGAACCGAATTTACCTATAATAAAGTTCTTACGGTAACGGTTGCTGCCGGAACTTAAATACAGGTTTTAAAAGGTATAATAATACTAGCAAAGGGAAAGTAGGCTTACCGTATTTCATATTTACTGCGTAATATATATTTTCCATAAGTTTGCCTATAAAAACCGTTCGGATAAATAAAAAAATATCGGTATAAAAAAAAGAAAACTCGGTATAAAATTTTTACTTATTTTTTCGATACCGTAAAATATAAAATCTTTTCGATAACGTAATATAATAACGAAAGTTTATATTGTAAACCGGGTATTATTTACTGTATTATATTTATTTATACCTGTAAATAATATAACCTTAAAAACGTTATTAAAAACTTAAACGATTGTATTATTAATCCGTTCGAAATACACTTTTAAATCGACCGCAAAACTATTCTAAATGGCGGATATATTACTTTTTATACTTTTTATCGTTTTTTTATTCCAGCAATAATACCTTATTTTTATTATTAAATATTTCCTATAATTAAAGCAAAAAGTTATATACGATTAATAAAATTATTATAAAGTAATTAACGAACGCCTTTTCCGTTTAAAATAAACGTATATATACCTTACTAGTACAAACTTATTTATTTGGTATCGACGGTTCATTATAAATTACTTTGTTCTGTAATTAATAAATATTAAAGTTAATTTTATTAAGGTTAAATATATTTATACGTAAGTAAATTTAATTGTTAAATTTTTTATTTAAAATACGTAATACATTATTAATTTAAAAAATTAAAAACGTTAATTAAAAATTCAAATGAGCAGTATTATTTAAATATAATCGTATTTAGTTTTTACCTTTAGCCCAAATCGATAAACGGTATAAATACTGGCTAATAATTTGAATTAAATTTACCCGTACGATAATATACCACCGTAATACCGAAAACGGTTAAAAATATATTTAAAAAACCGTATATTACGTACCTTATTTAATTTTTACTAAACGGTAAACATAACGTCGAAAATTTGTTATTTCCTTTTTACGTTTGTATTCCCGGATCCAGCCTTAATTTATAGCTTAACAAAATTAAAAAATATTAATATCTTGTCCCGAATAAATTCCTTAATTATACGGAATCGGCTTTCCGCAACGATTTTAATATAATAACGTCGTAACTTTAAAATACCGCTTAATTTAAAATAAAACAAAACGGCCGTAATAAATTTTTTACGGTTTTCCTAATAAATTTTATTACTAGCGCAAAATATTTTTAGCATTATAATATTTAAATAATTCCGATATTCCTTCCGTAAACCGTCGGAAACCTTATTATTTTACAATTTACCGATATAACGAAATAATTCAAATTCGTAAATTTTCCTAGATTTTTTAACCCTACAATAATCTTATTGCAATCTTATAAATTACCGCTTTTTTTCCCGGGTAAAAATTATAAAATCTTGCATATATTCCGCAATTTCTTCCTTAAAAAAGTTAATTTTTTCCGTATCAACGTCGATCTCCTTTTATATTTTCTCGATCGTTACTTTCTTTGTTAATTAATCGTATTTTACCTCCCTTATTTAGATTTTTTTAAACTTTATATAAATAACGTCGATCTTGGACAAATTAATATAACTAACTAATTCGAAAATCTCTTTAATACTTTTATCCGTAATAATTCGATCGATTTTAATAATAACGAAAATTTAATAATATTATCGGATATAACGTTCGGTAATAACCTTACGAATAAGGTTAAAATTACGGAATTTTAAAAGGTCGGCTATAATAAATCCTTTATTTAAAATATAAAGCTTTAAATATATTCGAAATTTCTAAATAAAAAGTTAATACGTTCGAAACCTTCCATTAAGCAAAAAGTTATCCGATTTCAATAATAATTTTCTTAACCGTAAAAAATACCTTTTAATTATATTAAACGATTCCTGCCCTTTTTGCCGAAAAAGCAGTTATAATACCTATCCGACTATCGTTTCCATAATATGTTCGAAAAGCATAAAAAAAAAAATCGGCGTTTATTTAAGCCTTTCCTTAAAACTTGCTCTAAATATTTCTTTAACAAGATCCGCTTTTCTTTATAATTTTCTTTTATTATTATCGTCTTCGTCGTTTTTATTTTTATTTTTTAAATTTTTCGGGAACGATTAATAATCCCGATAACCCCTTAATAATTCTTTAAATTATTTTTTTAGCTTATTTAATAAAAAATAATCGACATAAATAATAAAATTATCTTTATTATAAAAAAGATATTTTGTAACGACATATATATATACAATACCGTTATTACTTTATTTTCAAAATTAACTAAAAAATGCTAATAATTATATAACGATTATTTACAACTTTAACTAGTTTTATCTGGTTAAGTAAGGAATTAATTAAATTACTTTTACCTATACCTAAATTATTAACAAATTTAATAATCCGCAACGATAATAACTGAAAACTATTTAATTTTATTGTTTATTAATAAAAGCTTTTAATAGTTAATCCGTTTTCTAAATATAAATTCGAACTAGAAAAAACGTTAGCTATTTTTAACGTTAAGGTTTTTGTATTAATAAAAGCTTTTTAAACTTTTAACATATAAAACAAAATCTGTAGTAGGTTTTTATTCTTAATTTAATAACTATCTTTATTAATCCCGGATCCGGAGCAGCGATAGCATGATAAAGATAAAAAGCGGCTTTCGCGCAGCTCCGAAGCACCCGGAAAATCTGCATGAAAAGATTTTATATATAAAGCCATAACGTTACCGACAAAGCTGTCGGTCTTATTAACTCGAAATTAACTCGATTTATTTAAAAACGTTAACGGAATAATATAAATTAAAAACGTAAGCGTTTTTCGTTACGAAAAGGGATTTCTTAGCGTTTAAAACGACGTAAACCTTAAGTTACGAAAATTACCAATTTGCTGTAAAACCGTATTTTAATCCGGGCCTTATTAAATCGAATCCGTTTGCGTTAAAATCGATAGTATATACAAAATTATGTTCGAAATACTTTAATTACTACTTATCGATAAAACGCTTTTTTTTACCGATAATAAAGGTTTATTTGGATTATAATTATGACGGAACGTAAAAAACGGTATCGATATACGCTTTTCGCCGAACGTAAATAATGTGAATAATAATATAAATGTACGTTTTTTGCTAAACGTAAATAACGTTACGGACGGTATAAAACGGGATATTTTTAATATGGTAATATTTAGAATAAAAATCATTAAATTAAACGTAATTTAAGTTTCGAAAATGAATAATTAGCTAGATATACGCTGTTTTCCGAAAGTAAATATTGATAACGGTATGAAAACGGGAAGGTTAGAAATCGAGCTTATTGGCGTAATAGGCGTTCGATTCGATATTATAAAACTTGCGGAAAATAAATTATCGTTTGGATTTAAACGTTAAAATAATAGTTAGCATAATTAAATAAATATTAATTTTAGGAGTACTTATCTTTGTTACCATCGCTTTTAAAACTGCGAAAAAAGCTGTAAGTAACGGTATATAAATATATTTAAAATCGAAAAAAACCTCCGAATACTTAACCGGTATTATACGATACATATACCATTCTTATAAAAGGTAAAAACCTTCGATAAACGTCCTTTTCGGATTTATTCGTAATATTTTTGCATAACTGCGGTACAGATTATAAAATTAGCCAATAAACGATATATCCCATTTATTTAACGCTAAAACATTAAGACGTTTTTAAGGAAAAAAATAGGGTTTAAAATAACATGTTATAATATATCCGCAGTATACAAGCTTTAAAAATAAATAACAAGTATTAAGTCGATTTCCTAATCGGCCTATGGATTAACTAAAAGCAAAGCTAAGGACGATTTAAATATAATATTAAAATAGCTGGCTTTATTTGTTTAATATATAGTTCGTAAATTTTTAAAATCTGATTCTTTTAGCTTATATTAACCTTGTTAATAAGTAAAATAAAAGTAAAGCTGCTTTTATTTACATTTTTACTATTTTAAGTTTTAATTTAATTAATTAAGATAAACGTACGGTATTTAGTTATATTAAATTATATTACGTTTTAATATAATTATATAAAAAGTTAATACTTCTTAAATATCTAGCTATATATAAAGCTATTTAGTTTACTAAGTATATATATAAAGAATTAGTTTTTAATATAATTAAATTATTATTTTTTAACGGGATATAATATTAATATATTTTCTTAATAAAAAGCTTTTTAGAATTAAATATTAATATATTCGAAAAGGAAATAAAGACATTAATATAAAAGTAATAGTTTATTTAAAAACTAGGTATATTAAATAATATTTATAAAATTAACGATTAATATTAACACGTTTTCAAAATCGAATTTTTCGCGAAAATTATTATTTTATTAACATAAATCTATTAGAAAAAATATTCGGTTTTATTAATTATTATACCTACTTAATAACGTATTATTAAACCTTTACGACTTTTTTTTAATTTTAAGTTAAGCTATAAATTAAGCCGAAAGTTAAATCGAAAATATTTAACTATATAAAAGTTATTCGTAATTCTCGTATCGGATAATTTTATTTACGAACTATTTTAAAAATAAATTAATTTAAAAAAACGTTAACGTATTATATTACTTTACGAGCTAAATTATTTTACAAGCCGTTTTTCAACACTTCGTAATAAAAAATTCAAATTAATTAACTATAATATACTAAAATAACATAAATTAATAGAATTTTTTTTTCGCTAAACGTATTTATAGTTTTCTTATAAACACGCATATTATATCCAAGTTTATCGCAAATATTATAGTTCTGTTTTTTAATTTTTACGTTTTTACAATAATTATCTTTAGATATTATAAGCTGTATTTTTCTACTATCTTTTTCTTTTTCGGCTATAAAAACTTATTTTTTATATATAATAAATAACCTTCTTTTTTAAAAACGTTTATTTTAAATTTTTCGATATTTACTTAAAATATAATTCGTTTTACATAATTAAGTAATTTCTTTCCGAAAAAAATTATAACTTTATATAAAAGTAATAAGTTATTTTTTATTAAAAGATTCGCCGATTTAACGATTTTTCTTAGCAAATTACTCAAAGGAATTTCAAATATTTTTTTATAAATAACATTTTTATTTTATTATTTTTTTTATTATTTTTAAAGGTTTTCGTAAGAACCGAATAAAACCGGTAAAGGTTAACGGGAAAACGGTTAACGTAAGTAAAACTAAAAAAAAAAAAAAATCGAATTTAATAAAAACGTTATTAAAATTAAATAAAATAAGGTTAATTTTTATAAATCCCGATTTAATATTATTAAACGTTATAGCAATTATAAACGTATCGTAAAAGCGGGTAAGGAAATTTTATTAACGATATAAATATAATAATATTATATTAAATTTTCGATATATAACGAATAAATACGTTTTAAAATATAAATTAAATTAAATCAAAAGATTAAAATTTATGCGAAAAATATACGGGTATATAAGATATAATAATATCATAATTAACGTAATATTATTCGAATTTTATTAAATAATAATTTTTATAACTGTCGAAAATAAAAAAACGTTTTGATTTTTTCGTATATATTCGAATATATAAATGGGAATATTAGATTTATTTAAATTAAATTTATTCGTTATTTAATTATTATTATTTAATACGATTTTTTAATTAATTACTAGTAATAAATTATTATAAAATTATAATTTAAGGTAATTTTCCCCTGTTATAATAATAAATAACGATAAAACTTCACTTTTAAAACTTAATAATTTAAGTAATTCCATTTTTTATTAATTTATTTAAGTTTTTTAATATTAGTAATTATTATATCCGTTATTATAGGAAATTTTATTAAAAATTTAATTTCGTTAAAATTATAAATATTTTTTTATAATATTATATTTTATAATTATAATTTAAATATATTCAAATTATTTATGAAATATTTTTAAACTTTCGAATAATACTTATTAATAATTAATATTTTAATTTAAATACGTTTAAAGTTTTTTTGTAAATAAATTTGGCCACTTAATTAATACCGATACGTACCGTAATATATCAAGTTAATAATAAATTTATTTTATTTTTAATATATTAAAGATGAATAAAAAATATTTACGTATTTAAATTAAGGATTTATATGGTAATAAATCTTTTTTAATTAACGTTAATTTTCGTAAATAAAAAAAAATATCGATTCGGGCGTTTTAATTATAATATCCGGTTTTTAAAATAAATTGAAAAACGGTATAAAAAGAATATAACTTTTTAGAATTAAATTTAAAATTTCGGTTTTTAACTTAAATAATTAGGTTTATTTTAAATTTTTTTAATAAAACGTTTTATAATATTAATATTGAATAATTACTAATAAAAGTTAAATAATAAATATGTTAATAAAAATAACTTACGAAGTGGTTTAGTTTATAAGGTAATATAGTACGTTATTATTAAAACGTATATAATAAATTAAATATCGAATTTTATATTAACAAAAAAGTAAATAAAACATAAATACATTTTTAATATAAAAATAACGTACTATATTACCTTATAAACTAAACCACTTCGTAAGTTATTTTTATTAACATATTTATTATTTAACTTTTATAAGTAATTATTCAATATTAATAATATAAATCGTTTTATAAAAAATATAAATTTAACAATTTGAATTAAAAAATAAAACCCGAAATTTAAATTTAAAAAATTATATTTCCTTTATAACGTCCCCGAATCTACTTTAAAACCCCGATATTATAATTAATATACTTAAACTAATATTTTTTTTAATTTACGAAAATTAACGTTAACCGACAAAAGATTTATTACCGAATAAATCTTTAACTTAAATACGTAAACGTTTTTATGCGGTTTTAATATATTAAAAATATAACGAATTTATTATTACCTTAATATATTATAATACGTATCGAAATTAATTAAACGTCGAAATTTATTAAATAAAAAGAAATTTAAAAATATTTAAATCGAAATGTTAATTATTAAGAAATATTATACGAAAGTTTAAAAATATTTCGTAAATAATTTACATTTATTCAGATTATTTTTATAAAAAACGGTTTTATAAAGAAAAATTTGTAATTTTAACGAAATTAAATTTTTAATAAAACTTTTTAAAATAATAAATATAATAATTAACAATATCAAAAAATATAAAAAACTTAAATAAACTTAATAAAAAATAAAAAATAAATTATAATTATTTAAATTATTAATTTTTAAAATTAAATTATACCGTTATTTAGTATTATATTAAGGAAAAATTACCTTAAATGTTAATTCCGTAATAACTTATTATTAATAACCAATTAAAAAATTATATTAAATAACAATAACTAAATAATAAATATATTATGTTTAAAATAAATCAAATATTTCGATTAATAAATTTAAATGTATAATAAAAAATGGAAATATTTTTTAATTTTAAAATGCGTTTATTCGTTATATATCGAAAACTTAATATAATATTTTTATATTTATATCGTTAAAAAAGATTTTACCGGTTTTTACGATATATTTAAAATTGCCATAACATCCGATAATATTAAATCCGGATTTACCAAAATTAACTTTACTTTATTTAACCTTAATAACGTTTTTTCCAAACTCGAAATTTTTCCAGTTATACTTACGCCAATCATTTCCCCGTTAACCTCCGCCGGTTTTATTTATTCCCCATTTACGAAAATCTTTAAAAATATTAAGAAAATTAAAAATTACGAGGGTAATTTACTAATAAAAATCGTTAAATTAGTAAATTTTTTAACGAAAAGTAACTTATTACTTTTATATAAAGTTACTTTTTTCCGAAAAAAAGTTACTTAATTACATAAAACGAATTATATCTTGAACAAGTGTCAAAAAACTAAAAACAAATATTTTTAAAAAGGAAATATACTTACTATACAAAAAGGATAAACTTTTCTGGCCGAAAAAAAAAGAAGTAATAAAAAATATATCCTATAACGGCTAAAAATATTGATTATAAAAATTTAAAATAAAAAAACGAAAATATCACATTTACGGTAAGTCCGGACATAATGTACGTACTTATAAGAAACTATAAATACGTTTAATAAAAAAAATCTAATTAAGTTAAATTTTTTTATTACGAGGTATCGAAAAGCAGCTTACAAGGTAATTTAGTTCGGAAGGTAGTATAATACGTTAATATAAACTTACATTATAAAATATATAAGTTCTATTAATATAAAAACTTTAAATATTTTATTATTAAATATAACGTATAAGAAAGTTATTTAAAATTTAATAATCTCGTTTATATTAAATAATCTAACGATAATAAATCGTTATTAACTTTATTTCGAACGAGAGTTTTTTAATTATAAAATTTTAAAATGTCTTAATTTTTATAAAGCCGTATATATATATTTTATTAAAGTTAATAGTAAGTTAAAATTAATTTTAAAAAGCAGTTAGGGTTATTATTTATTTTATTTAAAAGCTATAATAAATTTCTTTTTCGTAAAAGTATATAATTAATTAAAAAGAGATTACTTTATTATAAAAGTAGAAGTAATTATCGTTTATAATAACATTTTATTAGCGATACGAATACGTATTAAATTAGAAAGCTTAAAGAATATAATAATATAATAATAAAGAAAGATTTTAATAGCGTTATTAAAGCGTTGATTTATATTTTAAAAAAATGAAAATACTAAGTTAAATATAAAGATCACTTTTAAATTTTTATATAATAATTATATTAATTAATTAAGTGGTAATATATTATTTTACATTATTTAAATTAAAGCGGATATAAATGGTTATATTATGATATTTATCAGTTTAAAAAATAACTTAAACGTTTTATAAATTTGAAAATTCAAGTCGTAGAAATAATTTTTAATATAATAAAAAAGATTTTAATAAAATAATAGTATTCATTGCTTAGATATAATACGTAATAAAAATATTAAAAGAATATATAAAATAATATAAGCCTTCTTGTAAGGTAAGCTGGAAGATAGAGCTAGAATAAGATCTTATATAAATTCTAATACGGGACTATTTAATAACAGTCGCTAATACAGCCCGTATAAAGTTCGTAGCTTAGTTAAAATTAATAATTATTTAATATAATAAAAGTAATATATTTATATATATATTTAATATATTTCGAATTTAGAATATATTTAATAATATTTAAATTATATAACGAATAAATTATATAATATTTTATATTCTTTTTAAAAATATATATATCTTATTACGTTTAAATATTAATTTTTTTAATTATGTCGATAATTAGTACTTTTAAGTACTTGTAACTAGTATATTTAAGCTACAGCTACTACTTAGAACAGCCTTTATCCAAGAATAATCCTTTATATATTTAACTGTCTATATAAAAGCCATTATTTATAGATTTCTTTAATTTTTTCTAAAATACCTATACTTTTTTTTTAATAAATTTAAATATTTACTTATTATAATTGTTAATATAGTAGTGTTTTTTAATTAATTAATAACCGTAATACGATAAACGAAATAGTTATTTATAAATTAAATTAATAAAAGAAATACGAGATATAAAAAAGTCGTTAATTTAACTTAAAAGAAAATAAACGGTTAATAATAATGAATAAATAATAAAAACGTACCCTAAGATAACTTCTTATAGCTAAATAAAATAACCTATTTAATAAAGATTCCGTTTTTATACGAAATAAAAAGTAAACGAATAATAATTTATTTTCTTTATTTTATAATTAACAGAATCCTTAAAGCGGAAAGTTTTATAATAAAAGGGAAAAATAAAAACTTATAATAAACGTAACGGTAAGAAAAAACTTATTTCGAAACTATTTAAAAAATTTTTTTTATTACCTTAATAACGATAATTAAAAACCCGATAGAAAACTCCAATATAAAAATAATAACCTTAATTAAAATTAAATAAATTTCATACGTTTATAAGTATTAATTTAAATGAAATTAAAAAACGATAAGGTAGGAAAAAATAAATATAAATAGGTTAAAGATAAAGTTAAAAATTCAAAGCTTTAATAAAAACAATGATATAATAAAGTAAATAAATAATATTATAAAATAATTATTAAATATACCTTAATTTAGAAACGCATTTTAATAAAAAAAACGCCTTAATTACAACGATATAAAACTTACGAAATATTAATACGTAAAAAAACGTTTTACGAAATACTTAAAAGGCAGAAAACTGGTAAAAAACTCTTATCGCTATTAAAAGCGACGTGAAAATAATTAACCCCTTAAAAAAAGGCGAAACGAAATTAAAAAAGTAATTTATTAAAAGGCCTAATTTTTTGAAATAGAAAAAGAGTAAAAGAAAAAAAAAAGTAAAAAAAAACTATGTAAAAAAAATTATAATACGTAAGGACCCCGGTAATTCGAATAAGTTATTTTCAAACTTATCTAGAGGTTTCTAAAAACGAAAAAACCGTTATAATAGTTTCCTTAATATTTTTAAAAGCTTTTTAAGTTTTAATAATATAAATAACTTTAATAAATTAAACGTTTACTTAAAAAATAAAAATAAACCTTAAAAACTTAATAATAAAAGGATAAAATTACATTAAAAACCTTTTAATTTTTTACTAAATAAAGAAAATTACTTAATAAATCAAGTTAATTAAACGCTTTAAAAGAACGCCTTAAATCATACCATTAAAAAATTAACTATATAAGGTCATTAGGTTTAAGCTATATTATTTAAGCCAAGTTAAAAATACGAAATAATTATATTAATAATTAATATAAGAAATATTCTACTAAATATTTTCGGATAAGGTAATTGTTAATAATTTTTAAAGTTATAATACATTATATATTTCGATTTCGAAAAACTTTATTTCGAAACCGATTATTAAGCTTTCGTAAATACGTAATTTCTCGATTAATATCCGCTTAAAAAGTTTATTTACGTAATGTTAATAAGCTTTAATCTTAATAAATCTTATACCTTTTAGTTAATTTAATAAAGAGAATCTTTTAGAAAATATTAAGGTTTTCGTAATAAACTTTAAATTCGTATAAAATAGCTATTTTATAACATCTCGCTAATCTTACGATTAAAAATATCCGATATTAACCAGGAAAAAAAATTAAAAACTTTAAACCAGCTACTTTTTTTAACCTTAATCGATTTTACGGCAAAAAAAAAACTATTAGCACGATAACCAGGTAAAAAATACTTGGTATTAAACTACCTTTTAGAACCCCCTTTAATTAAAATAACTAAAATATATTTATTAAATTCGAATATAAAGTCCTCATATTCCGTATTTCCGAAATTTTAATAGACATAATTTTTATTATATTTTTCGATTTAAATAAAATAATCGGTCGAATTAAATATATTAATACTTATATTAATATTAATCATTTTTCTAAAAAAAATAAGTTTTAATTTTAATTTTTATATACGATTTAATTTAAAACGGCGAAAATAATCTATTTTTACGTTAATTATATCAAAAAATATCCGACTTATTAAGGAATTACAGGAAAAATTAAATAATAATAATAATAAGTTTAAAAACGTTAAAATTTAATTTTTATATCGATATAAGAAAAATTACGATCGATAATTTATTCGGCCATTTCGGATTACGAAAACCGTATAGAATTCCATTAAGAATGGTCATCGATAGGGGTATAATTAGGTAATTTAAAATCATCTGAAAATAAAACGTTTAAACGGTTAGAATTATACTAATTGTTTAATATCGAAAGAACTTATTTAAAAAAAGGTTAGGTTTTAATAAGGCTTAGTAACTGAAATAATATAATTTATTAGTTTATTTAATTTAGTTATATAATTACGTCTTTTTTAAAGAAAAAAAAACTAACTATAAGCATAAAATAAAACTAAAATAACTTAATTAATTACGCCTTTTAAAAACTATAATATAAAGCTTAAATTAAAGAAATAAATTATTATATTTCTTACTACTATAAAAGGTCGCACTAATAACTAATATAAAACGATTTAATTAAAGTATAAATAAACTAGTTACTTTTTCTACCAGTTAATCCACGATTTTAATAACGAATTTTATAACCGCATTTATAAAAAGAAAAACGGAAAATTCTATAACGCTTAAAAAGATAAAAGAAAAAATAATAATAATAATAACTCTCAAAATAAAAAACCAGTATAAAATAAAAACGAAAAGCCACTTTGCTTTATTTATAGTAAATACGAGCACCTAATAAAAAATCACCTTAAATCGTAAAAAGACAAAAAGAGTAAAGAAAAAAGAAAAATATAATTAACCTTAAAGTAATAATAAATAAAATAATTAAAATAACAGCTTTATTAATATTTATAACGGTAGTAGAAACGAAAAATAATTTATCTTTAACAGCTTAAAAAATCTATATTAATTAAACGAAACAACTTTTAAAACCAGCATCGAACAATAATAACTTAAAAACCTAATATAATAATACGATAGAATAATTTTTAAAAAAAAACTTAAAAATTTTATTAACGCTTTAAAATTTAAGCAATTAATCGCTTTAAGTTATAAATAAACGAACGTTTTAAAAACTATTATATAAAACGCTATATTTTTATACATTTATTTCTTTTATAAAAACAACTTAAATAAGTTATTTTAAAACTTAAAAAAACGTTATTATTATAAATAACGTTAACAACTTTAAAAAACATTATAAAAAATATTAAATCTAGAAAAATCTATTTTATAACGGGTAAAAACCCGTAATTACTACTTTTATTAATATCGTTAGATAACTTTTAAAAAATCTAATAAAGAAACGAAATTATAATTAAATATACGCTATATATTAATAACTTTTTACGCTATAAACAGAGAAAGCCCTGTTAGCGCTTCCGAATTAGGCGGAAAACGTCGCCATTTTAGGAGGTACTAGCAGTACGGGGGAAACAACGACAAAAGGTTAAGGGGCAGGTATTATATATTTGGCCAGTTCCCCTGCGTATGAGATCACTTGCACCTAAGGTCCAGTTTCGGACCCCCGTACTAGCGAAACGTCCAACTTTAGCATCCTTCTTATTTCTATTTTTTTTATCGTTTACAATAAATCTATTCCTTACCGTCCGAAATTGGCGGACGTAAGCTGCTATAGCTGCTTTATTTTATATATAGCAATAATAGTTTCTATATTTTCCCTCGGTTTCTTTTCTTTATTTATGTTATTCGAAATAATTAATCCTTTTATCCCTTGCTATCGATAATTGCTTACTTATTTCCGCTTTTTTAAGCGAATAACCGTTAACTTAATAATCGCGCTTTCGTTTATAGGCGTAAATAATTTATACGAAAATTGTATAACTTTTTTTTAACGTTTTACCGCCCGAAAAGCGTAAAACCAAGCTGCAAAATAGAAGCCGACGTTTTCGGTTAAATAATATATTATTTATCGGGCGTAATTAAATAATATTCGCTTTATTAAGCCGAAATATTCCGAAAAAACCGAAATTAATGTTAACGGCATTTTTAATAAATAAAAACGGTATGTAAAGTTATCTTTTAAACCCCCTTTTATAAATTCTTTATATCTTTAACTTTATTCATATAGGTATTACGCCGATATATAAGTTAGTAATTAGGAAGTATCGATTAAAAATTTTAAACGCAAAACGATTTAAGATTTTTTTTATACGTTTACGAACGTTATAAAATTAAATCCTAAGATAACGGTAAAGAATATATCCTTTAATTCCAGTAGTTATATATAACAATTAATAGCCGGTATATAAATCGGAATAATGTTAAAAAAATAAATAAGGTACGTAAAAGGTTTATTTATCTTAATATGTCGGTAATATAAATAATTAATTATTTAATTCGAATTATAATTTTTATTAATATATAACTAGTATTATAAATACGTTTTAATTTTTCGTTTCGGTTACCGGCCGCCGAATATTAATAATAAACCGGTATTTAACGTAAATAATATACGGGTTATTTTAACGTTTAATATTACGTATAATACGAATATATTCCCCGGTAAACGGTACCGTATTTAATTAATTAATTATTATCAGATTTTATATTATATCGGATCGCAGTTTATTAAGCTCGTAAATAACAAACGAAAATAAAAAATAACGTTATTAAAAAACTTTTCGGTCGTAAAATTATTTAATCTTTTTAATCGAACGATAATAAAATCCAAGTACCGTCGTTAAATAAAAATTTTAAATTACTTTAAAGCTTTTTTTAAAAAAAATTATAAGACGTAAATATTTTAAGGCTTTTTATTTCAAAAATATTTAAATAATAATCGTACAACATTCCGTTACTAGACGGTATATACCGGTCATAGTTATTAAGTTTATTTATTATAAAGAGGTTAATAATAAATTTAAATCGTACGTTTTCGTTACGATTTATTTATAATACCGAATAATTAAATATTATTTAAATTAACAGTTTTTATTTAAAATTCTTTTTTATACCGTTTTTATAATTTTCGCCCTTGCCCTATATAATAACGCATTTAATACGCCGAGCTTAACAAACGCGTTTATTATATTTAGATCGAAGCCGCCGTAATTTAAGTAATGTATTTTTTTCCGATAAAAAATATCCAAATTAAAAACCCCGGTTTTTTATCGGTATTATAAAACGTCGTTTTTTAAAAATAAGGTCATGCTATATTTTAAACTTAAAGACAATATTGGTTAACAAAGTCTCGATTTAGGATACGAGAAAAAATAAACGCCTAGGTTTGCCAGGAAAAGCGCCGCGAATATTGCTAACGGTACGTTTCGTACTTACCCAGGATGAAATAACAGAGATTACTAATATTTACACGAATTTAGGAATTATATTAACCGGATTTCGTTTTTAAAAGATATATTAAACTTTATACGTAATTAAATAATATATTATAACCTTTAATTTATAATATTTTACTACGTTTATTTAAATAAAATCGTTAATTTCGATTTTTAAAACGTTATCGTAAAAAAAGAAAAAAAAATTAATTATTTCGATTATTCGCGTACGTAAACCTTACGTGCAACCTTCGAATTACCTCGGATATAATACCCGAAGAAATTATCGAGCTTAAAAAATAACGTACGTAACTTAAATAAGGCAAGTACTGAATCGAAAGTTATAAAAAAAAAATCCGGAAGCTTATGACTAAATTCCGTACGAAACGTACGTAACGTAAAAAATAAGTCGTTAAAAAATACCGTAAATATTATTTTTATAACCGTCCTACCTGGAATATTAAAAAATAAATTCGGGAAAAAAAAAGAAAAAATATACGGAACTTATTATCGATATTATTATCTTGAAACGCATTAAATTAGCGGAAATTATTTGTTATTAACTTAACGATTTAATTAAAAACGATATTTGTTAATAAAAAATTATGGTCATTAATTTTATAATAACTTTTGATAATAAAAAAAAATGGTTAAACGCGACCGTATTTAACAAAAAACTAAAATTTAACTACTTATTAAATCTAAACCGCCCGAAACGGAAACCGAATTTATGCTTAGTTTTAATCGATTTCCTTTCCTTATATAAATGACGTAATATCCCGATTATATTAATAATAAACGATTTTTCTTTAAAAAGTAAACCTTTGTATATTGCCGTCTTATTATTATAAACGATTATTTTAATAATAATTATTTAATCGGGTATAAAAAGGTTAAATAATACGGTAAAAAAAACCGGTATAAGTATTTTAAATATAAAAACGTTAATTTTTAATATTTAAATTATTTCCGGAACTATATTTAAAGGATTTATGGTATTATTTTACGATTATTAAAGTAAATAAAATAAAAACGATTTTATAAGGCGAAACGTTACCGGATAATAAAAGCTAAATAAAAAAACGATAAAAGGGCTAAGTACTATTATTATTTCTAAATTATACCTTTATTAAGGTTCTTTTTTACGCTATAATTCGATTTTATAAAAACGGATGAGTTCGGTTTAAACTTTATATAGATTTAAGGGATGTCGTACGAAAGAAGGATATTTCCATACTGTTAACCGGCTATAATAAACGATTATTTTAACCGTTAGCATTTACGAAAAATAGAGGAGCGCAAGAAATTAATATATTATAAGCATCCCGAATATAAGGAAGGAATAAATTAGACCATTTAGATCATTTTAAGAACTACATATAGATAGTTTACGATATTATATTTAAGCGTTCCCAACGTTTAACGTAAACCTTATATAAAGATTTTAATTAAGAATATTTTAAGGCCTTATAACGAGCCTATACGTCTTAGGTAAAATTTGGTAATACTATATATATAAGCTTAAAAAGTTTATAAATAAAGTTACGTAAATGTTTAATATAAAAAAATAGTTAAACCTTTAATTATTTACTTTAAAAATTAAGTATTATCGGTTTTTAAGTTGTATTAATTTATTAAAAGTTAAAAATAATAATAATTCGGTTAAATAATATAATCGCCAGTTTCCTTTCAATAAATAATAGCATATTAAAGTATTAGGAAATAATAAGCGAAAAATCGGCTTTAATAACGTTAATTTGAAAATATACCTATAGAACATGTAATTAATACTTATAACTAATTAACCGAAATTAAAACGATATTTTCGAAATAATTTTTTTTTCGTCGAATCGAAAAGCCGGGTATATAATATTGTAATAATACTGTTATTAAAAAAATTAAAGTAACTTGTAAAACTAATATTCCTAGTATCCTTTTAAAGTAAAATCCTTTCGTTATTACCTAGGGGACCAAAATATTTAACGTATTGTTTATTATAATATAAAATTTTTTCGAACGAGGTTTTCCGTAAGTTCGAAAAATTGCGGTTAGGTAAAGTTATTTTCCCGTTTATAAAAGTTATGTAAATATTTTATTTATATCGTACTTTTTATTTTTATTTTAATATTTTAATATAATAATTTTATATCGAATTAATATTTTGGTATATAACTATATTCGTTAAATGGCTTAATTTTCTATAAAATAAACTTCGCTTATATTACGGCGTTTAATATATTTTAATATACGATAAAAACTTTTTTTGCCCAATTAACTTATAAAATGAAAATTTAAAAATCTAGAATTTATAAGATATAAAATTTCGTAAAAGATGTTTTCTACACGGTAAGCTAAAAAAAGAAAAATATTATAAGAATTATAGGTTCGTAAGATATAAAACCTTTTATAAGGTTTTTTTTACGAGGTTAGTTAATAGAAAAAAAATATTATAAAAATTATAGGTTCGTAAGATATAAGATTTCTTACGAGGTTTCTTTTACGAGGTTTTTCTTACGAGGCGCCTTTTACGAGGTATCTTTTAAGTTTAGTTAAATAAGGCTAAAAATAGACTTTTTTATGAGATTTTTCCTATAAGCTTCTATTTTATAAAACGCCTTATTTTTCACCCCTTACGTTTCCTTTCGTTTCGCCCCTTTGCTTTTTATTCCTTACTTTAATTTACGAAATTTCCTAAAAGCTTTTTTTAAAGAATTAATAATTTAGTACTTTATTAATTATATTCCGTTTACGTTTGTTTATAATACCGGAAAATAATAGACGCCCGGAATATCCCTTTATTAATTACGTTTTAGAGAATTATTATAAATTATTATATATTTTTCTTTTATATAAAGAACTTTTTAGCTAAATATTTTATTTGTTATATTTACGTAAAAGTAGTTTTTTTAATAATTTATTTTTATTTATAAGTTTGTTATATTTAAATTAAATAACGCTTTTAATATATATAATATGTATATAATATTATAACCGTTATTATATTTTTCGAAAATTTTAAAAATCCGAAAAGTTTATAACGTAACGTTCCCGTTATACGTTAAAGTTATATAATACGTAACATTTTAATTTCGTAATATTTTAATTTCGGAAATACTTAAATTTACGATTCAAGTTATTTTTTTATTTCTGAATTTATGCCGATTTTTTTATATACTTATGTTTATTTAGTTAAAGTATTAATCCGTAACAGTTTTAACGGAACTGAGGATTATTAATAGGCGGTTTTCGTTTTTTAGTTTTAAATCTGTTTATTAAAATATTTATTTTTAAACGGGTTTAGTTTTAAATTTCGAATATTTATTTTTTAGTTATTCGATTATATAATAGAAGTAAGGTTAAAGGTAAGAAAAAAGTTACTGCCGACTCGTATTAAATTATTTTTAATAAACGTATTTGTATTTACTTAGTTAATTTAGTTAACTGTAACGAACGATTTCGTACGAATTATTATACCATAATACGTAACTTATTATTTTATTTATACTTTAATTTTTTTTCTTAACCTTATTATATTACCATAGTAAATCGCTTTTGGTAAAGATTTTAAAAAAATATCTTATTAGGAAAGGTTTCGATACCTTTATTTCGTTTAACTTAATTTATAATATTATAATCTTTTACGATTTTTTAATCCGGAAATTTAAAATGCCGTTATCCGTTATTTATACGTTTGTAACGTAACGTATTAACTTTTTTATCCGGCGCGAATGTTGTTAGTATAGATAGATTTATAGCGATACGATTTAGGTTACGGCGCGTCGTAACGGGAACCTTAACCCTTAACCGAGATTGTTGTTATAAGAAGTATTATTCCCCGGCAGTTTAATGTAAATAAGGGTATTTTTTTTGCTATTATATACTTTAAACGCTAAAATTTTACGTAATATTTAAAAGGCGCTTTATTCGACGTTACGATTTTTTTACGTTTTATTTTTTAACCTAATTTAATTAGCTTATTAAACGGGACCTGGCTGGCATGGTTAATTTAATTAACCTAACGCAAAGTGGTTTATATAATAGTTTCTGTAAGCGCGGACGGGTGGTTTGTTTTAAATAGCCCGTATAAATGTTTAGTTTTTTCTTTAAATAAAGTCGTTTGGTATATTAATTTACGATGAGCCAGTTTACAGGCGGATTAATATACCTTTAATTTTGGAATAGTTTATAAGCGGATTAGTATATTTTGTTACAGCTTAACTGGTTTATATTTGTACTAGTATAAGACTTATATATGCGCCAGTTCGGAGGTGTACTAATATACGATGAGCTAGTCCATAGGTGGACTAGTATACCTTGAGATTTTAAAATAGTTTATATGTTGGACTAGTTCATATATAAGCCAGTTTATATATAAGCTAGTCCATAGGTGGACCAGTGTTACGACCTAACAAAGGGGAAGTCTCGGAAACGGTTCTAATAAACCGAAACAAGGCCTAAGTAGGTTAAATGACGTAACCGGATTACCAACTCAATATAAGTAAACCAGTAAGTTAAATTACCAACTTACTATAAGTAAGCCAGTAAGTTAAATTATTAACTTACTATAAATAAATTAATAAACTGCGAAAAAATATATACGTTTATTAATTTCATAATCTAAATAATATTAACTTATAATATAACTTAATTACCCAAAATACTTTTAGTATTATTAAACGTAATTAAATTATTTTTATTATTTAAATCCCGTAATACAACTATTAATATAAACCGTACGACTTGGTTTAATAATTAATTAACTAACTTAGCCGTTATACGTTATAAACTTTTATTTAGTAATATTATCAAATTTTAAATAATTATCCGAATTATTAAAATAATTTTTAATATTAAGAAAAATACCGTTAACTAATAATTTCAAAATAAGTTTAAAAAACTAAAAAAAAAAGTTTTACGACTTAAAAAAACAGTTAAAAAAAACCTTAATACTTTAAAAATTAAGGTTAAAAAGCCCCAACCCTATAATAAAAAAACCGATATTTAAAGCTTTTTTACCTAAATACGAATATACTTACAGTTTTTAGCTTTCGACGACCCGGAAAACAAAATCCTTATTATCGTAACGTTTCTTACCGGAAACGCATTCGATTAATTCGAACCAACCATAAAGGATTACCTGGAAAATACGGAAAATAGTAAGGAAATATTTATTAAAAAACTTTTCGCTTATTATTCCAATTTCGAAAAAAAATTAAAAATTAATTTCGATAACTCCGATAAAGAATGCATTACCGTACAAAAAATTTTATAATTACGACAAAAAGGACCAACGTCCAAATACGCAGTAAAATTCCGAAACCTAATAGCTAAAGCAAAATAAATAAACGAAAAGGACGATACCTTAATTAACGTATTTTACAAAAGGTTAAAAAACGACGTTAAAAACGAAATAATTAAATTAGAATAACTAATCTCTTTAAGCAAATACATAACCGAAATAATAAAAATCGATAATCGACAATTTAAAAAACGATAAAAAAAAAAGGTCAATATATTTTACGGCATAAATTTAATAAACCCAACCAAGGAAATAAACGTAATATATCTTCCATTTCTTACGGAACTTAACTAAACCCTATAAAAATAAAGGCGGTTCAGTAATAAAATTAACCTTAGTTTAAATATTACAACTATAATAAAATAAAACATAAAACTTTTTAATATAAAGCACCTAGGAAACCTTAACAGAACAACTAAACCCCTATACCTAAGGAATAATAACTAAATAATAAGAAAAATAATAAAAGGTTAATCAATATAGTCCAACCACGATACACGGTAACATAATAATATAAAGACCATTTAAGATAAAAAGCTTTTACTAAAGAAAAATTACTAGCCTAATCCCAGCAAAAAAAAGCAGCAAAAAAAGCAAAACCAACTAGCTTTGCAAAAATAACTACAAGAACACTATAAATAAAAAAAAAAACCTATACCCAAAAAAACCAGAACGATATACAAAAATCCACGCTGTTCATTGCGATAAACCCGGATATTAATTTTACCAAAAATGGAAAAAAACAATTTATTAACGTATAACTTAAATGTACCAGTAAGGATTCAACTTTAAACGACAAAAAAAAACTAATAAAAATAATTAATAATAATATCAACACTTATAATCATTTATAAACTAAAACGAAATCGACCAAAAAGTAACCCGGTAAAACTAGCCACCTAAAAAATTATACCCACAAAAAAACCCTTTCTACCATTTCGGATAATACAACCATTAAAAAAAAAAAAGTTAATTTAAAAACCGGTAAAAAAGCATTATTAATAAACCATCACTGATTTAGGCATCCAGCTAGCTTTTACCACCGACCTAAAAAATAAAAAGGCAATTAAAAAAAAACAATAAGATTCGGAAAACGAAAAGGAATACAATAACTAATAAGAAAACGATAATTCGTAAACGACATTACCTAACGAAAAAACAATCGAAACCTTTATAAAACAAACCTACAAATAACCAGATATATAACAGCAATTTAAACAATTACAAAAACAAATAACGCACATAAAAAAACAACTAAAAAAGCTTTAAATACAAAATAATCGGAACAAAAAAATACTGCGAAAATTTTTACAACCCCCAAAAAAATAACGCCACCTGTAAAAAAGCCGCAAACAAACGGAAAAAAAAAAGTCAAACCGTAACACCTTAAAAAAGCTCTGAACGCAACGATTAGAATTATTAGCGATAATACCATCATTATATAAATACGAATTAAAAAAAACTGGTATACCGTAATAGTAAACTATAAAACAACAACTGCAAAATATATCAATCCGGAAATAATAAATCAATTAAAACTACTATAAAAAAAGAAAAATTACCCTTATAAAATCGAAAATATTAAAAGTTAAAGATTTACTTACAACGATAAATAAATTAAACGCAAAATTAATTATTTTAAAACCTTTATTAAAGGAAAAAAACAAACTATTAATTTCGATATTATCTTATTAAATAGATATAACATAATTCTAAGGAAACCATAATTACGCCAATATAACCCTTTAATTAACTGGGAAATTAATTAAATAAATTTTAGCTTACTTCCCAGTACAGAACAAGATATAAACGATACGAAATCTTAATATTCGATTAATAAAGACGACAAATACAGGTATAAAGATACGATAAAAACCTTATTACCTAAAAAAATAAAATATATTTAAAATAAAAGGCATAATAAAAAAATACGGCGTATTATTATAAACCTCAAAATATGATTTGAACAAATAAACAACAACTTATAAATACAGCCCAAAAAACTATTAAAATAAATAACGAAAATATTACCATAATACCATAAATATAAAAAACTTTTCCAAAAAAAACTCGATATAAATTATTATAACATAATAAATAAAATTATAAAATAATTTTTAAGGACGGCAAAACAATTACCTTCTATCTTATCTATAACTTAAACGAAATAAAGCTATACGTTTTTCGTAATTACTTAAAAGATAAATTACGAAAAAAATATATATAACGTTTTAAAAAATTAACAAGGTACTTAATATTCTTCGTACTACGGAAAAACGGGAAACTATAACTTATTATTAATTACCAATAACTTAATAATATTACTGTTAAAAATAAAATATCATTACCCCTAATCATTAAAATCAAAAACCAATTACAAAATGCTAAATAATTCACAGTTTTAAACTTACAAAAAAAATATAACCAAATTCGAATTAAACCAAGAAACAAATAAAAAATAACTTTTAAAACAAAATACGAATTATTTAAATACCTTATTATACCTTTCGGACTTACGAACGTATTAATAACTTTTTAACGGATAATTAATTATATACTCCGAAAATACCTTAACATCTTTATTATATATTACCTCGACGATATCCTTATTTATTTAAAAATAAAAAAGGAACATATAAAACACGTTTATAAAATTTTACAAACTTTACAAAACGCTAACCTTTTAATTAACGCAAAAAAAAGTACCTTTTATATTTAAAAAGTTAAATACATAAAACATATTATTACCCCAGAATATATCAAAATAAACCTTAAGAAAATCTTTACGATTAAAAATTAGAAAACGCCTATTAATATTATAAAAATATAAGCGTTCCTTAGATTTACTAATTATTACCGACAATTTATACGATATTTCAGTAAAATCGTAATATTATTAACAAAACTTACCAAAAAAAACCAATACTTTATATAGGCCCTAACTATAAAAAAAGCTTTTTAATAATTTAAAAACGCCTTTATTAATAAACTTATTCTAATAATATACGACTTAAACAAACCAATAAAACTCAAAACCAACTCTTTAAACTTTACTTTAAAAACAGTAATTTATTAACGAAATAATTAAGGAAAATTACACCCTATCGCCTTTTACTTTTATAAACTATATAATACCGAATTTAACTACTTTATTTATAACAAAAAGTTCCTAACTATCGTTAAAACTTTTAAAAAATTTAAATATTACCTTAAAAAAACCAACACCAGGTAAAAATATATACAAACCATAAGAATATCTCTTACTTCGCAACTATAAAAAAACTGGTCGGATAATAATTACGTTACGCAAAATACTTTTCAAAGTTTAATTACGTTATTATTTATCGTAAAAAATTAAAAAACGGCAAAACGAATGTTTTTAGTAAACGATTAAACTTAAAGGATTTTAAAATAAAAATACAATAAACTATATTTAACTAAATATTAAAAGGATATTTATAATAACGATATATTAATATTATTAAAATATTTATACCGGATATACATAAAGAAATATAACAATATTATAATAACTTATCCGAAAATCAGAAAATAAACAAAATTTATATACCAGGGAAATACCAAGAAAATTTAATACGAAAAATATATAAATACTAATTATACGGATACCTAAGGATCTATAAAACCTTAGAACGTATATGGCAAACGTATTACTTTCCTAAAATAAAATTAACTATATAAAAAATTATATAATAATATAATATCTACGTTAAAATAAAAATAAAACGATATAAACCTTATAGAAAATTATAACTATTACCAGTCGTTAAACAATTATAAAATTTAATCATATTTAATTTTATTACGAAGTTTCCTTTATTAAAAAACCTAGTTACGGGTATATATTACGATAATATTTTTGTGATCGTCGACCGATTCACAAAATTTTCCTATTTCCTATTTTACAATAAAAATACGGATACTAAATAAATAACATATATTTTCTTTCGACATATATACAGCATATATAAATTACTAACAAAAATCGTTTTAAACAAAAACGCGATTTTTATTTTTAAATTTTAGCAAAATTTAATAATATAATTTAATTTAAATTATAAATTATTAAACGTTTTTAAACCATAAACAGATAAATAAACAGAAAAAATTAACCAAACGTTAAAAACATACTTACGATATTATATTAATTACAAACAAAATAATTAAGTTAAAAAATTACCTATCGTACAATTAACCTATAATACCAACTACCACGATAACATCAAAATAACTTTAACAATTATTACTTTTGGTTTTACTCCGAAAATTTATAAAAAAATACAAAAAAAAAATTAATTAATATTAAAATAATCCTCACCTTAAAACAACTTAAGCAACTATACCAAAAAATAAAAACGGAATTCGAATTCGTACGTAATCAAATAAAAAAAATATTACAACCAGAAAAAATTAAAAAAACCAACTTTCTCGGAAAAAAAAATAGTTTATCTAACCATTAAAAATATCAAAACTAAACGCTTAAACCAAAAACTCGATTTTAAATACATCGGCCTATATAAAATCGCTAAGAAAATTTCAAAAAATAATTACCAATTAAAATTATTACCTAAAGTTAAACTTTATCTAATCTTTTATATTTTCTTATTCAAATTAACAGCGGATATTATTAAAATATATACGGCATAAAATAATATAAACGTAAAAAAAAAAAAAAGATATATAAGGTTAAAAAAATACTTAATATACAAAAAAAAAAGGATTTACTTAATATTTAATTAAATAAAAAAATTACCTAAATTCCGAAAATACTTAAAAATCCGCCAAAAACCTTACTAACGCCTAACACCTATTAAAAAACTTTTACTAATAATAGCGAAACTAATAATAAACACATCTTAATTTACGCTATCCAAAAAAAAAGGCCTTAATTAATAGCATTTCAATTAATAATATCAGCATTATTAAAAACTTAAATAATTACCGCCAATTCCGATTTTTAACGATTAAGCTCGTTTTATTCGTTTAAAAATTATAAAACGCAATTTATAAATTTAATACGTTAAATTTAATGTTATTAACGCTATTTACGTATACGGAACAAACAAATTAAAAATTCGGCAAAAACCTATTCCGCAACAAGTTTTTCTTCTTTCAAACGACGGGCCTCGGCGACGTAACAATTAACTATCGCCACGGGGATACCGGTACCATTACAAAAACGGCCGTAACGGACATACTCCTTATAACAAAATACCTTTACCATTATTTAACAATTAAATCCTTTAAAAAAATAAAAAAAATACGGCATGATTTCGAAATTTTCCAAATTAATTAAATTAACTAAGGCATAACGTTACTTTATTTTGCGCAAACGACCTTTAATAACATAACTTAACATAATAAAATAAAAACTTACAAAAAAAAGAAAATCCTTAAAGGCAAAAATCCTAAAAAAAAAAAGATCGTATTACGACCTAACAAAAAAAGAATTTCGGAAACGGTTTTAATAAACCGAAACAAAGCTTAAATAAATCAAATTACATAACCGGATCATTAACTTGCTATAAGTAAACCAATAAACTAAATTACCAACTCACCATAAATAAACCAATAAATTAAATTATTAACTTATTATAAATAAATTAATAAACTGCGAAAAAATATATACGCTTATTAATTTTATAATCTAGATAATATTAACTTGCAATATAACTTAATTACCCAAAACACCCTTAATATTACCAAACGTAACTAAATTATCTTTATTACTTAAATCCCGTAATACAACTATTAATATAAACCGTACGACTTAGTTTAATAGTTGGTTAACTAGCCTAGCCGTTACAACCAGTATACCTTGGAAATCTTGGAATAATCCGTATATTAAACCAGTATATTTCGGATCTTGGAACAGTTTATAAGCGGACCAGTATACCTTAGATCCTGAGGTAATCCGGATATAAGCCAGTTTACGTATGAACTAGTATATTTTAAACAAGGCTTTCGCTTCGTTTAAGATATTACATATATAATCGGTTAAGTATAAGGAGAGTTTATTTAATAAATTATGCTTATATCTATTTATTTATTCCTTATAATTAAAGCTGCCCAGTTCCATAATTATCGTTTTTTGACGCTTTAGTATTTTGGTTTTATTAAGTCCATAATTTTAAACAAAATCTCGAACAGACCGTTTCTGTAGCTTGACCGTTTCTGTCGGCAGGGGACTTGCAACTAGAGGTTGATAAAGCCTTCCTAATTCATAACTTGATGGCTTTTTTTTTCTGAATAATATTCGGGTGTTCCCGGTATAAGAACAGGAACATAACTTCTGCCTTTTGCCAAGGAAGCGTTAGCAAATTACGCCATATTAGCGGATGATGTACGGAATCGGCCGCCCGGGGATTTCCCTTAGAGGCCGTCCTATGGCTTAAAGCCTAGTCTTACGTACGGCCTCCTATTAGCTGAAAATGAGCGGCCATTTTTAGACAGCGCCTAGGCGACTAACAATGTCGACCGATTCCGTACGGCGTCAGCGAACGTGGAAGCAGCACACAGATATTGCCTCGATGGTATTGTCCCTCCGTCGATACCGTCCCTCTATCGTGGCAATAACGGGGGCGGTAAGGTAGCGGGCATGCCAAAGTCAGTGGATGAGTAGTGGGTCAACCGCCGCAAACGTACAAGACCGGCTATCTAAAACACGACGGGATGTCTCCGTCGCCTTTCGTGCAGCTTATTTTGCTCTACTGTATTCCCGTAAGGGATTCTTAAATTATTACCTTAGTATCCTTTAGCTCGTCCCTCATATTTTCAAGGACCTGCGTAATGTTTTCCGCTGCAGCCCTTACCTCTGCCTGGATAACATTTAGTAAGGCTCCCAACAGCCACAGAAGCTGCTAGCGGCCCACTAATGCTGCCAACACACAACAAAAGAGCCATCCTATTAGGGCTATATTTTATTTTTCCTAAGCACCTTGACAGCTGTCAGCTTCCTAGTAGCTTGTATGTGACCCACCCATGCTCTCTTAATTTCTGCTCCCAGTTAATACACCCGATTTTGTATGTGTTTTTTTAACACTTTTAATTGATATTAGCACTATAATAACATAACTATTATACTTTAACATTATATAAAATGCAACGTATTATAACAATATATAGAAAAATTAATTAATCCTTTATTAAGTTAATTATTTTTTAACTTTCTTAACTGTTTTAACCTTTTTAAGTTTCTTAAGTTTCAGCTTTTTTTAGGATATCGTTAATATTATAATAATCGTAGAAATCAACGTTAAAGGCTTTATTTCGGGCTTTATTAACGCGTTACCGTTTTGTAGCGCGCGTTATCTATTAATCTTTTATATCCCGTTAACGCTATAACATAACGCAAACCGTATTGTAAATAAATTATAAAGTTATTAATCCTTTATGTTATAATTATAATTGTTATAATCCTTTACGTTTTGCTTACAAAAAACTATTTCGTTTTACCTATAAAAATTTTTTTCGAATTGCTTATAAAAGCGTTTTTCGAATTACTTATAATAATTTTCCGCGTTATAGCTATTAAACTTTTCCGTTATTACGTTGCTGTTTTTAATAAGATTTGTTTTTATCCGAATCGATAATAATATATTTTTATTAAAAAAAATAACGGCGTATAAAAAAATAAAGTTATTATTTATTATAATAACGCTCTCCCTAGAGGAGACGTAACCGTGAAACCAAATTGAACAAATAAATAGATTATGTTATCGGTTGCTAAGCTTTACTAAACCCCAACTTTACAGCCCCTATCGACGACCATTCTTAACGGAATTCTAGACGGTTTTCGCAATCCGGAATAGCCGGATAAATTATCGTTCGTAATTTTCCTTATATCGATTTAAAAATTGAACTTCGACGTTTTTAAACCCGTTATCGCCATTTTTTAATTTTGCTAATAATTCTTTTATAAACCGGATATTTCTTGGTATAAGTTTACGTAAAAACCGATTATTTCCGTTATTTTAAATTAAATCGTATCCGAAAATTAAAAACAAAACCCCATTTTTTTCGAATAAGTTGTTAATATCGACGGAGGTATCGATATATTTTGTTCGGCCGATTATTTTATTTAAATCGGGTAACTTAATTAAGACCGTTTCCGTCGAGATTCCGGAGGTACGGAGTATTGGGATTTTATATTCGGATTTAACCGGCATATTTTGGTTATCTTAATTAATAAAAGTTTAAAAAAATGCTTTGAAATTAATCGAAATTAAAGAAATCGTAAGATTGGCGAAAGGTTACAAAGCAATTATTTTATATAAACTTAAGGTTTACCGTAAAAAATTTAACATTTTTTAAATTATTAAGATTCCTTTTGCCAAATTAATTAAAAAGTATAAGGTTTATTAAGGTCGAAACTTATCGGTATTACGCAATAATCGGCTTCGAAATAAGGCTTTTCGCAACCGAGGTATAATTTATCGTTACTATAAAAACCATTAATAATTACCGTATTCGAAAATATTAGGTAAAGTATTTATCGTATTAATTATTGGTGTAATTACTTTGTATCTTTAGCTTAGCCTGGATAATACGGCTTAAACCTAACGACTTTGCATTATAATAACGCGTTAAAATTTAAAGGAAAGTAACGGTATTATTCCGAGATTATTTACGAAATTATTAAATATAAGGTTTTTTAATTAATAACAAAAGCTTTTAATTAATAAGGTTCCGGCTTATTAATTATTTAATATTAACGTTACTTATTTTCAATTCGTAAATATAAAATTATTTTTCCGTTAATTCGAAATTTTTGAAAATTTTAAAAACGTACGGAAAGTTATATTACTTTTCGAATAAATATTTTTCCAGAAGGTAAAGTTTTAACGTTTTAAGAATTCGAATAAGTAAAAATATAACGTATAACACAAGCGAGCCGTACATACAAGCGAGCTGTATATTTTTTGGCACCTCGTAACAACCAATCCAAATAACTTAACCATAATAGATCCAATTGATTCAATTGACGGTATTCTTTTTCGTTAATTATATCTATAACTTTTGGACAAATGCACGTATTATATTAAGGCTTGTTACGGACGCTATATTATTATTTCTTCCTGCTAACCTATATACGATAATTACTTTTAATAATTATTAACAGCATTTTTTTTACCACCACTTTTTCTGCCGACCGAAAAACGTATTTATCCCGTATAGCAAGTATTCTTTTTTATTAAAAACGTTTGTTTTAACTATTTAAATACGTAAAGTTAAATTGTTATTCCAACAAGTTCTGCAAAACCGCAACGCGCCTTTCGATGCGCCCTATAACAAGCCCTATAACCGCACTTTATAACCTTGCCCCGCAGCTTTATACCGTGCCTTCCAGCCTTTTAATACGACGTATTTTGCGAATATCTTTTACGTATTAAAGCCGTACAAAAAACGCTTACGTATATAGGTTGGGTATTTAATCGGTAATCGTATTTTTATCGGTCGGCTTTAATTTTGGCGGATTAAGAATAATATTAACTTAAACGCGTAAAGGGATAATCGGTCGCATACGGATTAGCAAAAGGGAAATGGTAATATACGTCCGCAAAAAGCCTTAATATAATGCGTGCACTTATCCAAAAGCTATAGATATAGTTAGCGAAAAAAAATACCGTCGATTGAATCAATTAAATCTGTTATGGTTAAGTTATTTAGATTGGTTGTTACGAGGTGTTAAAAAGTGTACAGCTCGCTTGTATGTACAGTTCGCTTGTGTTATACGTTATACGTTTCGGCTTTACGGTATTATATTGCTATTAAATCGATCGCTTTATAAAAATAAATTAACGTAAAATTCTTAAATTAAATACGTCCGAAAACGTTTTTACGTATACGTATATTTTCCTTATTAAAAATATCGCGGTAATCGGTTATTGTCTTAACGATTATATACTTTAAGCTTTCGGCTACTTTAAATAAATTATTACGGTTATTAAAAAAATAATTTTTAATATAACGTACTATATATATAAGCAAGAGACATATATAAGCGAGCCGCTTTTTAGCACTCCGTAATAACAAATTCAAATAACTTAATAATAACATATCGTATTAATTTAAATTAATCGGATTTTTCTTGGTTAGATATATTTATAATTTCTATACAAATACGCGCATTATATCCGGGCTTACCGTAAACGTTATATTTCCGTTTTTTCGTTTTAACCTTTTTATAACGACCCCCCCTAGTTACTGTTAGCTGTATTTTTTTTATTATCTCTTTCTTTTTAAGCCAAAAAAGCTTGTTTTTTTTGTATAATAAATGTTCCTCCTTTTTAAAAACGTTTATTTTTAATCTTATAACGTTTGCTTAAAATGTAATTCGTCTCGTACAATTAAACGTTTTTTTCCCGGAGAAAAGCGGTTTTATGTAATAATAATATATAACCTTTTATTATAAAATTAACCGACTTAAATATCCTTATTAGTAAATTACCTTGATAATTTTTAATTTTCTTTTGCAAATAACGTCCTTGTTTTGTTGTTTTACGGATATTTTTAGGGGTTTTTGTAAGCGGGAAAGTAAAACCGGCGGAGGTTAACGGGGAAATAGTTAACGTAAGTATAATTAAAGGAATTTCGAATTCGGAAAGGACGTTATTAGGATCGAATGGAATAAGGCCAATTTTCGCGAATTTAAATTTAATGTTATCGGACGTTATAATAGCTTAGAACGCGTTGTAAAAGCCGGCAAGAAAATCTTCTTTAGTAATATAGGTATAATAACGTTATATTAGGTTTTCGATATATTGCGAATAAGCGCGTTTTAAAATAAAAAAACAAGATATATTAAAAAGTTAAAGCCGGTACGAAAAATGCGCGGGTATATAAAGCGTAATAATGTCGTAACTGGCGTAATATTTTTCGAATTTTATTAAATAATGGTTTTCGTAACCGTTAAGGATAAGGAAACGTTTCGAATTTTTCGTACGCGTCCGAATATATTTATTAAAATGCTGGATTTATTTTAAACCTAATTTATTTGTTATTGTCGGCAATTAGTGCTTTTAGGTGCCCGCAGCTGGTACGTCTAGGTTATAAATGCTGCCTAGGATAGCCTTTGTCCAGGAACCATTTTTTATATAGTTAAACGTATATATAAGGGTGATTGTTTCCCGGTTTTTTCAGTTTTTCTTAAAATAACTATGCGTACTTTGCTAGATTCCTGTATTTAATTATTGTGACTGCTGATATAGTAGTATCTTTTGGTTAATTAGCAACCGTAATACGTTAAACAAAATAGTTATTTGCAGGTTAAGTTAATAAAAAAAGTATAAGATTTAAAAAAGAGTTGCTTAATTAACTTAAAAGAGAATAGGCGGTTAACAATAGCAAGCGAGTAATAAGAATATACTTTAAGGCAGTTTACTGCAGTCGAATAAAATAACTTACCCAATAAGGGCTTCGTTTTTATACGGGATAGGAAGTATATAAATAATAATTTATTTTTTATTTTTCGATTAAAAGGATTTTTAAAACGAAGAATTTTATAATAAAGGGGAAGAATAAAAGTTTACGATAGACGTAACGGTAGGAAAAAAAATTATTTTCGAAATTTCCATAGAAAAAATTATATTACCTTAATAACGACAGTTAAAAGACCGATATAAGATCCTTATATAGAAATAATAACTTTAAGTAAAATTGAATAAGTTTTATATGTTCCTAGGTATTAATTTAAATAAAATCAAAAAAAACGTTAAGGTACGAAAATATAAATATAAGTCGGTTAAAAATGAAATTAAAGATTTAAAGTTTTAATAAAAGAGAAAAGATGATATAATAAAGCGAATGAATAATATCGTAAAGCGATTATTGGATATATTTTAATTCGGGGGCGTATTTTAATAAGGACCGTTTTAACTAAAGGCGATACGGAGTTTGCGAAATGCAAGTATTTATAAAAACGCTTTATAAAACGTTTAAAGGACGGGAGGTTTATAAGAAACTTTTATCGCCGTTAAGAGCAATATAAAAAAAATTAACCCCTTGAGAGAAGGCGAAACGCAGCTAAGGAGATAATTTATTAAAAAGCTTAATCCTTTAAAAAGGGAAAAAAGCGAAGAAAAAAAGTTACGTAAAAAAGAAAATGTAGTACGTAGGGACCCTAACGATTCGGATAGGTTATTTTCAGATTTGTTCAGAAATTTCCGAAAACGAAAAAGCCGTCGTAATAATTCCCCTAGCATCTTTAACAACTTCTTAAACCCTGGTAATTTAAATAACTTTAACGAGTTAGGCGTTCGCTTAAAGGAAAGAGAAAAGAACTTTAAGAAGTTTAATAACGAAAATGCAAAATTACGTTGGAAGCGTTTTAACTTTTTACTGGATAAGGAGAATTACTTAGCAGGCTGGGTTAATTAGGAACTTTAGAATAACGCCTTAACTTTTACTTTTAAAAAGATTAGTTATAAGGACAGAATAAAGCTAAAACAGTTTAATTAATTACGTTTTACGAAGGTTATTACCAAGACGTATAAAAGGGTGCCGTTTGAGCTGATTATAGGTATTAAGAAAAGAACGAAAATGTTAAGAACCTTTAGGAAAATTTACGTAATAATAGGTAAGGCTAGGCAAAGGTCTTTTTGAAAAAAGCTTAGCAAAATTATATACGATGGAGGAAACCCTGTATAGTTTATTACGAAATTTTAAAAGCTGTTGCGAGAGGTTAAAAGCTGTAGTATAAAGCTTGGATTAGAGGAATAGATTATTATATTCCTTATTGCTGTAAAGAACCGCGTTGGTAGCTGGTATAAAACGATTTAATTAATGCTTAGATAGACCAGTTATTTTTTCTAGCAGTTAATCGACGACTTTAACAGCAAATTCCATAACCGTACTAATAAGAAGAAAAACGGGAAGTCCTATAATGCTTAAAAAGGTAAGGGAAAAGGTAATAATAATAATAACAATTTCCGAGATAATAGGTCCGTATAAAATAAAAACGGAAAGCTATTTTACTTTAACTGTAGTAAATACGGATATTTGGCAAAGGACTGCCTTAAGCCGTAGAAGAAAAGAAACGGTAAAGGAAAGAAAGGAAAACGTGGTTAACGTTAAGGTAATAATAAATAAAATAACTAAAGTAATAATTTTCGTAACGTTTATAGCAGTAATAGGAATAAAAAGCAATTTATTTTTAACAGCTTGAAAAATCTATACCGATTAAATGGAAAAACCTTTAACGTTTGCGTGAAAGAATAATAGCTGGAGGACCTTATATAATGGTACGATGAGATAATTTAGAAGGTAACCCAGGGAACTTTAGTAGCTAAACGTTTTAAAGCCCGGGGAGCTTTAACGGCGGAACGCCTTAAAACCCGGGGAGTTTTAGTAAATAAATGCATTAAAGTTTAGGTAACTAATTACCTAAAGTTACAGAAAGGTAAGCGCTTTGAAAGAACTATTATAAAAAGCGTTATATTTTTATACGTTTACTTTTTTTACGGGAATAACTTAAATAAATTGCTTTAAGACTTAAAAGTAAACGTTAATATTACGAATAATATTAACGATTTTAAGAAAAATATTATAATAAATATTAAGTTTAGGGGAATCCAAATTATAACGGATAAAGAATCCGTAATTGTTATTTTTGTTAGTATTATTAAATAGCCTTTAAAAAGGTTTAATAAAGAAAGAAACAAAATTATAGTTAGGTATACGTTATATATTAATAATTTCCTTTTAAAAGTATTTTCCGGAAAAATATTTTATAAAAAAAGAGGATACCTAAATCGTAACGTTTTAATAAGCCCTAATAGGACTTAGTTGTTAACGATTAACGTTTTTCGGAAAGGATTTTTTTTATAGCTTTACGGAAAGCCGAAGCTTATTATCAGGGCCTTAAACCCAGCAAATAACAAGAACTATTAATAAAAATTCGTACTAGGGGAGGTATCCGGTAAGAAAAATGGCGATAACTTAGTGGATAACTTAAGACGCGTATTTTCGAACGCCCTTAAGGACGGAAAGGTTCTAATAACGGACGAAATTATAAAAAAAATTATCCTTTAATACCGTTACCTTTGTTACCCTAATACCGAACGATTAGTATAAACCATTAAAAGGTTTACGGGGATAAATCTAAACCTTAACGATATAAAAAACATCCTTTATACGGCATACGACGAAGGGAAAATACAAAAAATACCGTTTATAAACCTTTAAAGATAAGGGAAATATATAAAAAAAATTATTTAGTACGATATAAGGTTAATTAAGTTTATTAATATTAAAAATAAGGGTTACTTTAATTTTTTTATAAATAACCTATTACGTTATAAAAAGTATTATTCGTTTAAAAATAAAAACGAAGTTTAATAAAACCTGTACGCGTATATTACGCGAATTGCAAAACGTTTAGAAACGTTACCGCCGGATAAAAAGGGTAAACGTAAGAAAATGCAGATCTTACGCCTTAATGGCGGTAAAAAGTTTAGTATAACGATAATTAAAAACTTTTACGCCATAAAAGGTATTAAATTAATAATTTCCAACGTATATAATTAATATTAAAACGGAATTACAAAACGAGGTATATAGTTTTTATAAAACGAAACGCGTACGACCTTTATGCAAATAAAAATCCTTATATACTTCTAGAACTTTATAATAAAGGTAATAACGTATACTATTAACAAAACAGGCCAGTTAACGGTAAAAAATATAATACTAATCGAATACTTTAAAAACGTATTCGAACCGAATAAATTATACAAACCCGATAACGGTTATTTCCGAATCCTCGGCAGCAGGTATACAGTCCTTATTCATTAAAATTATCGAACTAAATTAAAAAAATTAGTAACCCGTAAAGCAAAAGGAATACTATTAAGCTATTAAGGGATATACAATTACAAGGTATAACTACTAAAAGGCGGTAGGTTACTTATAACACCGTATATCACTATTTACGAAAACCTGGAAAAACCAAGTAAACTTTTTAACCTTAAAGATATTATCCGATTACTTTTACAGCCCGTACAAAAGCGTTTAAGATACCGTTAAAAGTAAAACGTAAGAATGAAAAATAAGGACGATAACGTTATCTTAAAGGACGATATAAACCAAGAAACTAAGCAAGTTAAGCGTAAAAAAGAACGTTTAAAAAAGACTGTTCTTAAGTTATACACTTTAAAAGCCCTAGATAAAACCTTAAAGTTAATTTAAAAGCTAAAGCTAGTTTTAACCCAAAAGGGCAAAGGCGAAGGTAACTTATATACCTTCCATTTTAACCCATTAACGTCGAATAACGATAAAAACCGTTTTAGTAACTTTAAAAATACCGATTAAGTTATCCGGAACGTTTACGAATACGAACAGGTAATTAATATGTTAAATATTAACATTTATAGGCTGTTTATTGCTATAAATAACGGCCCGACTTTAAAAAAAGTTATAAAAAACCTAAAACGAAAAATATAGCTTAAAGTTATTTTTACAAAGATTAAAAAAAACCTTTTATGCGGAACCTTTAAGTTTACGTTTTTTAGTAAGATTATTTAAAGGTACCTTATTAATATTAAATAAGTATTAAAAAAAAGTATACGTTTATAAAAGAATTAAATAAATATAAGGTACGTATTTACGCAAAAAGATTTATATAACGAAAAGGAATTAATTATAACGAAACCGTAGCAAATACCGTAAGGGTAATGTATTAAAGGATTTTAATAACGTTAACCGTTTTTCTGGGGTAGTATATATTCCAGATAAACTTTATTATTACGTACTTAAACGGCAAATTAAAGGAAGATATTTATATAAAATAGTTTCCGATATTAAAGGAATATTTTAATACGTATTTAAAAAATAGAAAAATATATAGGTTTTTCCTTAAAAAGGTTATTAAGTTAATAAACCTATTATACGGTTTAAAACAGGCCGGAGTTATTTAACAGAAAAAAGTAAGAAAGATATTCGCGAAGTAAGGTTTTTGTCCGTTAACTTCGGATAATGCAATATATTATAATCCTTAGATAAGAAACGTTATCGTTTTATACGTAGATAACTTCCTGCTTTTCGGTCCTAATAAATAATGTTTTAAGGATATCGCTAAAAAGATTATTAAGGACGTTTTAGTTAAGGATTTAAGTAATGCGGACTGGTACTTAAGCGTACGAATTATCCGTTCTTTATTAATAGAAGATATTAGGCTAAATTAATAATAATATATTAAGAAATTATTAAAGTTAATTAACTTAAACGAAATAAAAAAAAACCTATATTATTCGTTAAAGATTACTTAAAATACGTTATAAGATATAACGGTATAGCTAATAAAAAAAAACGTTTAAATATACGAATATGATAAGGAAATTTAACTTTTTAAGTTGTATTAATAAATTAAATATAACGTTTACGATATTAATTTAAGTAAGGTTTATAAGTAATTCGTTACCTAAATATTAGGAATATATTAAAAGATTACCGAAATATTTAAACGGTATATTAAATATATTTTTTCGGTACCGGAAGTTACGAAAAGATTATTTATATTATAAGTATAATAACTTAAAATTATTCGGAATAATAAATACAAGCTTTATAAATAATTATAAGTTAATAAAGTTTATAATAGGCTATATGTTTTTCATAATTAAAGCATTTATTTTATGGATTTTAAAGTTATAAAATGTTATTATTAAATATATTACGGAAATAAAATACGTAAAAGCAGGAATAATAATTACAAAGATAACTAGGATTAGAAACTTTTTAATAAAGTTAAAGCTTATATTTAAAGGTTTTATTCCTATTTTAAAAAATAACATAAATACGTTTAAATAAGTAAAAAAAATATAGATAATACGAAAAAAGCGTTATATTCGAATTAAATACTATTACGTACGTTAGAAAGTTTAAAAAGGAAATATTAGTTTTTAATACGTAAAAAATAAAAATAATCCTGCCGATAGATTTATAAAGCTATTTAACAAGGTAAACTTCGAATAATTTATAATTAATTTAAAACTTAAAAAAATATAAAAAAAGTTAGAAAATACTTAAGATTTAATTAAAGTAATTAGTAAAAAAATAATCCTGTTAAATTTTTTTTATACGGAAGAAAAGGCGTTTTTTTACTAAAACCTATTTCTCGTTATTAAAAGCGATAACTGTAGTATTTTTTTTATAATTACCCGAAAATATTTGCTTACCTGTTAATTTTAAGGTTTTAACCTTTTATAAAATTACTTATTTATACGTGCTTATAACTTTTTGCGTTAATTTTTACTTAAAGGCGTTAATATTTTATATATAGCTTACAGTTAGTTAATATCTTTTAACTAACCGGAAAAAAACCTTTATTTAATAACTTTTTATAAGGGGGAACTTAAAAAGCAGTGATTTTAATTATTTATTAGTCTTATTATTAAAAAATAAAACCGATTTTTAAAGTTATAAGATTTTTAACGTAACAGGTTAATATATACAAAGCGTTTTCCTATATTAACGCTTAACTTAATCCGAAACGTTTCGGAAAAAGTGGGCCCCGTATTCCGGGACGGCTGCGAAAAAACGGTAAAGCGAAAAGGCCAGCTTTTTGGTATAACGGTTAATTATATAGCCCTACTTCAAACGGGAATAACGGAAATAAAGGTTTAAATCTTATATAAATTAAAAATTTTGATAACCTTTTGATAAATTTTTTTAAAGTTTTAAATTTGATTTTAAAAAATTATATAGATAAGGTTACTTAACGCAAAAAGGCGTATCGGCAATTGGTGCTTTTAGGTACCCGCGGCTGGTACGTTTAGGTTGCAAATGCTGCTTAGGATAACCTTTGTCCAGGAACCATCCTTTGTACAGTTAAACGTATATGTAAGGGCGATTGCCCCCCGGCTTCTTTAGTCTTTCCTAGAATAACTATGCGCACTTTGCCAGATTCCTGCATTTGATTATTATAACTGCTAACAGTTATTTAGTTATTATTATTTAATACGATTTTTTAATCGGTTGTTAATAATAAGTTATCGCGGTATTAAAACTTAAAATGATTTTTCCCTGTTATAATAATAAATAACGGTATAACCTAACTTTAAAAATTAACAGCCTGGATAACTGTAATTTATTTTTTATTCTTTTATTAAGTTTATTTAAATTTTCCACGTTGTTCGGCATTGGTAATTACTATACCCGTTACTATAAAAAGCCCTATTAAAAATCCAGTCTCGTTAAAGTTGTAAATATCCTTTTTTGCAATATTATATTTTACGATTATAACCCGAATAAGCTCGAATTATTTATGAAATGTTTCTGGATTTTCGGATAAAACCCGTTAATAATTGATTTTCCGATTTAAACGTATTTAAAGTTTTTTTTACCGTTTAACAAAGTTTAATACTTAGTTAACTCCGACGTATTCCGTAACGCGTTGGGCTAACAATATATTAGCTATATCTTTAACATACTAAAACCGGATAGGAAATGTTCGCGTATTTAAATTAAGGATTTAGTTAACAATTAATTTTTTTTCGATTGGCGTTAATTTTTATAAAGGAGGGATAATATCGGCTTGGGCGTATTTACCGCTAAAACGGTATATTAAAGTAAAATATAAAATTTTATAAATAAAATTAAGCTTTTTGTAATTAACTTTCGGGTTTCGTTTTTTAACTTAAATAACTAAGTTTATTTTCGCTTTTTTTATAAGGCGTTTTATAACGTTAATGTTAAGAAATAAACGATTAAAGATAGATAATTAAAATAGCGAAAAAAGTCTTTTGCTTATATATATCTCTTGCTTATATATGTAGTACGTTATTTATAATTAAATTTAACGGATAATATAATCTAAGTACTATAATTGCGATATTACGAAATATAACAATTAACTTACTTATATCGGTATAAAAAATACATATTTTCGAGATATTTTACGATATCCTTTTAATCGTTACCGAATTTATTAAATAATTTCCGCTAAAAGTTTTCGAATTTTTCCGTTATCTAAGAATATACCATATATAACTAATATAAAAAGATTTTTTTTAAATATAAGGGATTTTTACGGAAAACGTATTTAAAAATCGAATTTCGTTACTTTAACCTAAGTTATTAAACTGCCGTAACTATTACGCTTTAACGCTGGCGAAACGATTATAAATTAAGTTATCGTTACTTAGGTTACTTTTTTTTTCGTTATTTTAATTTTGGGATGTTTTTTTTTACTTACGATTAATTTAGTAAATAACGTTTTTATTAATATAAAAAATATAAATCTATTATTAAATTAAAGGAAATTATTTAATTACTGTTTTTTTTAAATTCCTTTTCGAAATCCGATAATAATATTTTCAGTTCCCGAATATTTAATTTTCGTAATAAATATACGTAATTTTTTATAAATTAACTATATTAAAACCGGGTTTAATTAGGGATAATACCGAAATACATATTAAATATCGATTCAATATATATTAAGCCTATTACGTTAAAAAAGAATATATAGTATTTATTTATTTTATATATATTATCGAAATTTGCGATTTCCGGATACCGCTTTTATATATTTACGTATTAAAAATACGTTTATACGGCGGCGGCGATACGTATAAAATCGTTATTTTCGTACTTAATACGATAAAAAAAATTATTATTTTATAAGTACTTTACGAAAGTTTACATTTCGGTATATCTATTTAACTTTTTACGCCGGTACTTTTAAATATAATTATTTATATCCCTATACGTAATTTCGTAATTCGGAAAAGCCGTTTTAATAATAACATAAATATCCCGTAACTGGATATTATTTACGGCTAACGTGCTATATATATAAGCGAGAGATATATATAAGCGAACCACTTTTTGGCACTTTTAATTAATGCACCTAAATAACTTAACTATAACATATTAAATTGGTTTAAATTAATCGAATATATCTTTACTAACTATATCTGTAGCTCCTTTCTAAATGTACGTATTATATTAAACCTTATTACGGACGTTATGTTACTATTTTTTCCTTTTAACCCGTTTGCAACCGATTACCTTTTAACGCATCCAAGTTAATATTACCCCCATTTCGTACAACCCAAAGCCGACCAACTAACTAACTATTTTCGACCGAATCCTTAACTTAAATACGCGAATATTTTTTATCCGGCTTTAATACGTTAAAGATATAAGTCGGAAAACGTTTTATAGGATACATTAAGAAGCATATTAGGAACGCGTTAAGGGGTATAAGGGGTCCGTACGGGGCGTTTCGCGGGGCGTATGGCAGGATATGTTAGACTTGATTTTGTAATAATTCGAGATTTACGTAATTATACGATTAAAACAAACGTTTTCCAGAAAAATAAATATTTATTATATAGAATAAATAAATTCTTTTAGCTAGCAAAACAGTTATAGCAAAGAATTACTGCTAATAGCTATTAAAGTTAGGCGGTTACGGGCGGGTTAACAGGAAGAAATAATAATATAACGTCCGTAATAAGCTTTAATATAATACGTACACTTGTTTAAAAGCTGTAAATATAGCTAGTAAAGAAACATTCGATTAATTTAAGTTAATTTAAGGTGTTATAGTTAAGTTATTTAGATGTATTATTAAGAAGTGTTAAAAAGTGGTTCGCTTATATATATCTCTCGCTTATATGTATGGCACGTTATATTTTTAATTATTAATTTTTCGTTTTCGATTAAACGGCGGGCTTAAAAGTAATTAATCGTTCCTTTTAAAAGTTCGTAATTATATTTTAACTTAAAAAGATTATAAAGGTTAAATACTTATTTATAACCCGTAAACCGGTTAACTTTAATAATAACGATAAAAGGATAATTAATTTTACGTATGTTAAACCGCTAAATACTATAACTTTTATCCTTACGTACCGCGTTCCGGTTATAATAAAAGTAATATCTTATATATTTGCCGGAGGCGTTATAGTTTGCCTTATTACGAATAATAAATTAATAACTATAAGGAAATACGAAATAATTTAACGATTTAAACAGTTCCTTTATAATATCGCAGCCCTTGCCATTATTAAAACCGCTTTCGGGCGGTAAAGGAAAATATATTATATTATATTAATTAATAAAAAAAACGTACCTTAAAAAGAGAGCTTATAAGCGTAACGGTATAATATTATTGTTATTATTGTTATTATTATTATTATATACCAGGTTATAAATAAGTGCAAAAAAAAACGGAATAGGTTAATAATAATAATTAATTGAAAATCGTACCTAAAACGTTAGCGTTTTGTATTTGGGTGGCAGAGTGGGTCTCTTTCGACCTACAGGGAAGCTGGCAGCTGTTAACTTATTTAGGAAAAATAAAATATAGCCCTAATAGGATGGCTCCAACAAAAACCGCTGGCAGCCTGGCACGAATGCCGCCAACAACCCACTGGCTGCTAGCAGCCCACCAAACGACCGCAGCCTACAGCTTTAAAAAGTTGCTGCCTAGAGATACATCAACATCTGCTCGGGGGAAAAACCCTTGATGCCAAAGGAATGTAACCCGTACCTCCTTCTCCCGAAGTCGACGGAATCACAAGTCAATTAATCTGACAAATTGCCCTGTCACGGTAAGAGGCCCCGACATAAGGCCTACATCCAGGTAGAAGCCCTATCATAACTATCTAAACGCCGGACTCACTATCAGGATTTACTGAGCATCTAGGCAATGACTAGTCCAAAAGTGGCGCCTATTGTGGGGCGTGGCACGGGTAGGAGGCCTGAAATCGCGTCGGGGCGGTTCCAGGGTTTTGACACACCGTCCAGTACTGTAGCCATGGGCCGCTAATCCTAATCAGGCACTGTGACGACGAAACAGAAGTGAGACTCCCCTCGTCAGCTCCCATCTAGCTTCAACATACGTGGCCTTCCTGGTGTCAGGCTGCACAGGATTCTTTCTTTTCTAAAGAGGTATTTGAAGTCACCGACTCATCCGTTTTCTCAAGACCAAACATCCTTTCATTCGTTTCCCCCGTAAAGCCACCTCGACCCTTAGTACGATGTCGCGATCTCCTCTGCAGGGCGGCTCTAGCAGGATGCCATTTAGTAGCCTAGGACTACCTAGAGCAAACCCACAAGCACCTCCCAGCCAGGAACAACGCCCGGGCGCCCCAGGGGCTTCTCAAGGTGGCGGCGGCGGCGGATACGATCCGGCTCGATCGCCGGGGATTCCCAGACATAGCGAGATGGGCGGCTCGGCGCGAGGTCCTGCTAGACAGGTTCCACTGAGGATCGAAAAGGTCACAGACAAGTCCCTTCAGTCGAGGCTGATTTTCGGCAATTTGTGAGCGGCCTCCAGCCTCCCCGCCTTATTGTCTCCCTACTTCGGCGGTTCCTGGGCTGACTATGCTATTATGTAGATGCGCCGTATCTCCAGACGACTTCCCTCCCAGTCGCGATGGCTCCGGTCTATATATCCTTCTTCGGGGCGGCCAACCCGTTGGCGAGTACGTGGTAACCGCAAAGGCGGTGCCAGGCTTCCCTCAGGGCTGCATAAGCTTGTCCGATCCTCAGCGATCTTGGTGCGGCATCACCATGAGAGACACATTCACAGGCGAATTATATGACCCATTTGCGTCGGGAGGCAAGGCGTATCTTGGTTCATTGGATTTAGAAATTGGCTTCGCCTCGCCCAAGAAGAAAACCGAGATCTCATATGACGAGGATGAACTCTCCAAGATCTTCATCAACACCTATCAGGGCCAGGTGCTGAGTCCTGGCCAGCGGATCCTGATGGACGTTCGGAATATCCCCCTCCTGATCGTCGTCAAGACGGTAAGGCTGGTCGACCTTACTATGTCCTCCGATAACTCCAGCAAACAAGTGTATCGAGAAGCGTGCGCGAGGGGCATACTAACGAACCAAACTCGAGTGCTGTTCTATCGAGACGACAAGGGCGACTTCAACTTCAAGCCCTCAATGTCAAAGCCGAATTCCAACGCAATCTTGGCTCCCGACTTCAAGTTTGAGGATATGGGTATTGGTGGTCTAGGCAACGAGTTCTCGACAATCTTCCGTCGAGCCTTTGCGTCACGCGTCTTCCCGCCAGGGCTGATCGCCAAGATGGGCATTCCCCACGTCAAGGGAATGCTGCTTTACGGTCCCCCGGGAACCGGAAAGACCCTCATTGCTAGGCAGATCGGAAAGATGCTAAATGCTCGACCTCCCAAGGTGATCAACGGTCCCGAAGTCCTCAATAAATATGTCGGCCAGTCAGAAGAGAATATTCGAAAACTTTTCGCGGACGCAGAGAAGGAGTATAAAGAGTTGGGAGAGGAGAGCAGTCTCCACATTATCATCTTCGACGAGCTGGATGCCGTCTGCAAGCAGCGGGGATCAGGGGCTGGCGGCGGTACAGGTGTTGGTGACAGCGTCGTGAACCAGCTGTTATCTAAGCTTGATGGCGTGGACCAGCTCAACAACATCCTGCTGATTGGAATGACAAATCGAAAGGATATGATTGATGATGCACTGCTTCGACCTGGTCGCCTCGAAGTCCATCTGGAGATCTCTCTCCCGGATGAGCCTGGTCGATTCGAAATTCTCAAGATTCACACCTCCAAGATGAAGACGAATGGTCTGTTAGACCCCGACGTCAACCTAGAGGAGTTGGTAGGACTCACAAAGAATTTCTCGGGTGCCGAGCTCAACGGTCTTGTCAAGGCGGCAGCTTCATTCGCCTTCTCACGGCATACCGAGGTTGGGCAGCTGGCTGCCGTCAAGCAGGATGTGGCAAATATGAAGGTCAACCGCAGTGACTTCATGCATGCCCTGAACGAGGTCCGTCCCGCCTACGGCGTGTCCGAGGCGGAGCTAGAGGAAGCCGTCAGGTTGGGCATCATCCCCTACGGTCCTCATATCAACGGTATCATCCAGGAGATGATGCGCGTCGTCAGCATGATCAGGGAGGACCCGAATAAGTTCAGCACGTCTGTTCTTTTCCACGGACCCAAGGCCTCGGGCAAGACCGCATTGGCAGCGCACATTGCGATGCAGTCCGGCTTCCCGTTTGTCAAGATGGTCACGCCGGCTGACCTGGTGGGGTACCGGGACGACTTCGCCAAGAAAGACTACGTGCACAAGGTTTTCGCAGATGCCTACAAGTCTCCTGCAAGTATACTGATTCTCGACGACTTCGAACGGTTGATTGGATGGAACCCGATCGGGCTGCGATGCTCCGAGACCATGCTCCAGGCACTCACAACACTCATCGTATCTAAACCTCCAAAAGTAAGTGCCTGAAAGGCTACATGTCTCATCTACGGTATATGTCTTGCTCACATTGGTCTAGAACCATCGTCTACTGGTTTTTGTCACTACGTCCAAGGCGTCTGTGCTCAAGATGCTTGAGATTGACATGGACTTTGCGAAGAAGGTAACGGTCCCTGCTGTATCCAACATGCAGGAGCTCAGCACTGTGTTACAAGAGTATACAGTCTTCAACCCAGAGGATATCATTGAAGCCGTCAACATGGTTCGAGAGGGCGCAGGGTCGGATACCATTGGCGTGGGCATCAAGACGGTGCTAGACTGCATCTTCGAGGCGCGAGCAGGTGGTGAGCCCAGCGCCGGTGTTCTGAAGACGTTCTCGGAGCTCCTGGTTGAGAGGATCCAGGCAATGGGGAGTTAGAAATGCATCTAGAGGGCGTGTACTTTACATTTGCGGACGATGGTCGCCGATCCATGTTGTGACACGATGGACGGCTGTAATTTTAAAAATGAAGAGTATATTTAGATTAATTACTGAGATAATGAAGTGCAACGACCCTGGCTAACCGGGGGGTTATCAGGCCCTGTCGGGTTTATGTTCAGATAGGAATCAACAGTGGAAACGACAACTACTGCCCCGGGGGATAGTATAGCACTGAGCAATAAGAGTAACTTCACAGTGACTGACAGTCAGGTCGCCAGGAGATGTCTCCCATACAATTCAAAGAATGAATAGTATGCTTAGATTGACCACTGAGGTAAAGAACGACTAGATACATAGGAAACTTGTAGACTAATATACCATTCCTTCCCTTCTCGTTCTTCCCGCGGATTACTGGGATCGTTACGCTCCCAGTGATCCAGTCCTGATCAAGCGACCGTTTGTCCTTCTGGCTTAGCTAATCCTTCCCCTTTGTCTTGTCGGTTCCTTTATCGCGCCAGGCCTGCCAACGGGCCTGCTGTTGTAGGAAAAAGATTCGAATATTCAGGGATCATGTCCGTACACATACCCGAGCGCCTGGAACATCCATTGTCCGTGCTTCCTTCTCCCCGTATCCTCACACTGTTGCAGGTCGCTCAATTATTAATTCTCAACATGGGTATGTTGGCAAGTAGAACAGAATTGTCCAGATGCTATGTTGTTGGCGCAGTCTGCATGTTTTCTGTGCTCAGCCACTCTCCGTCTCCACCAATGGTAAGCGTATTCCAAGTACATACTGCATTGATCACAGGCTATGCTGTTGACTAGGACTTGGGTTCCATCGCCCTGGGGAGCCATATCGAGATCCTGCCAACACTTGTTAGAAGTCGGTCTGACATATTGACAGCAAGAGTGTCTACTGCTCCAGACAACTTGCAACGCCCGGCGTAATGCTCCCCGGCATGTGCCCACAAGCAGCTTGTGAGCTTCGTCTGGATGAACAGCTATTTTTTTTTTTTTTTTGGGGGGGGGGGGGGGGGGGGGGGGG